>PVJO010013593.1:0-51155 GCA_004026905.1 Hystrix cristata
GGTTGCCTGCTGAGCAAGACCACTTAGTCAGAGAAAGCAACCGTAAACATTCAACAGTGACCACACAGCAGTGAGCTCTTCTTTCTAGCCAGGCTCTTCTTTATTCTATTGAAAAGAAAATTGAAGGTTAAATACCAACAGACTTGTGAAAAGTCAAATATCAAGTTAACTGACAAAACCAAACTCAAGCCAAATTGCATCATTGGATACCAATTTCCAAACCCTACCCATTAAACTACACTATGATCATCTCATCTGAAATACATTAAGATGTGTATTTATGCAAACTTTCCCTCTCAGATTTAAATAATTCAAATAATGTAACAATAGCAATGTAATTTCTCACTTCCTATTTTGGACTTTGAAACTTATCATGCTTTTGGGACTTACCAAGTACCTCCTCCATGTTGGTGTACTCAGCAATTTAAATCAGAAACAGAAAAAAAAAATCAGAAACATTTTCATTTCTGACTCAAAATGTGTAACTAAATCTACTCCATGTTTTGTTGCATGATTTACTGTCATAATAAGATGATATATGCAATCCATTTTATGCTTTCTGTATATCTTAATAACTCTTACATTTTATATTTCTGAATATTTGATATATTTTCCTAGTTGTATCATTTGATATTTGGATTTTACTCCTTTCTCTTCCCTAAAACAAAAAACTTGAAAATGCTCCAAGGGCTCAAATGACCAGTGAAGACATTTGAATTGATGGCTTACAAAGACATGGTATTCATGTATGAACTTCCTGCCAACCTCCAACCTACTACTATCCCCACCCTGTTTGTCACACTTGAAATTTACCTCAGTTCTCTGGGCAGCTTTAACAATGTTTACTGGGCCAGGGTAACCTCTATAGTTTTGATGAACGATTTACCATTTGAGATCCCTATACCAGCTCTATCTTCAGCTCATCTTCCATGTCAATTACTCCTCAGGGTTTTATCACTAAAGCCTACAGTGAGGAAAATACTAAGGGACCAATAGTCTCTACTCTCCATTTGGATCTCATTATGACTGTATATATGGTAGACAGCCAGAGACATCTGCCAAGTGAGTTTTCCTCCAGGGACGTGGTACACCATTGCTCCTCCAGTCCCGCATCAATTGCAGACATCTCTGATTCCCTCACGCTCTTTCCTCAGGCCAGCCTTGTCCTTACGGCCACTTATTACAGTTCTGTAGGTCAGGAGACCAGTGGTTAACATCAAGATGCTGGCAGGGCTGTGTTTCTTTTTTGACTCCTATAGCCAAGAATCTTTCCCTTTGCCTTTTTTGCTTTTGGAGGCCACCTTCATTCCGTGGCTCATGGCCCGTTCCTCCATGTTCAAATGCAGCAAGTGAAGGTCAAGTTCTTTGTGTATTGCTTCATAACCACTCTTCTGCCCACTTTTCCATATTTCAGAACTATTGGGACTCCATTGAGCCCACAGGGAAAATCCAAAGTCACTCCCTACTTCAATATTAGTTACATTTACCAAGTCCATTTTGCCATAAAAGTTTACCTGTTGGGAGGCTCTAAGGATCAAGACATTGGACATCTTGGCAAGGGAGGGCAGGGCATTATTCTGCTTTCCACAGACAAATGTGTATACATATATGCAGACATGAAGGGATTAATATACCTATCTTGTGAAATAATGGGTTTTAAAATATATATATTCGCATTTGTATAAAAATATGTTTTTTATATCTACATAAAATGCACCCATGTTGTAAATATATAATGAAAGGAAGACATACGAAAAATATTCCTCAGTGAAAAATGGGATTTTGAGGCAGTGGGGAGAAAAAATTACACATCTTATTTGATATCACCTTTTATTGTTTGATGTTTCCAGCGCATGAGTTGTATGGTTATAATTTAGATAACATCATATTAGAATATACATGAAAACTAAAATCGTATCTTGGAATATATTTCTACAATGAAAATATACTTTAAAATACCCCATATACCATACCAAGAATAAATATAAAAAACCTCAGACAAGAAATGGGTACAGTTATGTAATGAAACTTGGAGTAATTTGAGAATTATTTAAAAAACACTTGCTACAAATGTATAGACAGTCTACAAATGTGTTAGAGGCAACTGAACATGATATTAGTTCTTCCAAAATAATTTCTTGGCTAACACACTGATCCAACAAAATATTAATATACCTTAAAAAGCAGTAATAGAGCCACGTAGAACTGGTACAAAAATTAATTTTTCCCTATGTAAGTGGAGAAGGATAGCCAAGAAATAAGATACATATAAACACACACACCCACATACACACACAATTTGGAAAAGTATTCAATTTTATTTTATCACATATGCAAAAAAGGAAGTGTGGCTAATTTAAAGCAGGGTTTCTGAACTTCAGTGCTCCTCACATTAGGACAAAATAATTCTTGGAGGTGGGTGCCGGGAAGGGGTGGTTGTTCCACACATTGTAGTCTGCCCAGCAGCACCCACAGCCTCTACTCAGTAGACATCAGTAGCAACCCACCCCACAATCTCTCCCACCCTCCACGCCTGGTTGTGACAACCACAACTATGTTCAAACATTGCCAAAGGTCCTCTTATGAGCCAAAACAGCCCAAATCACTCCCTGTTGAGAACCACCCAGTTGTCAAGTATGTATTTCCAGACAAATGTCAATCTTAAAAAGGTAATCAAAGAAACATATTAAACAGTGAGACACTTTTAAAAACATAATTCAACATAATTTAGCCAGAACAGTCATAACAAATGTCAGCAAGACTAAATTAAAGTGGCACTTCTCTTAAGAAGGTAAGTTGGTAAGAAGCTAAGAAGATAATCATTCTAGAAAGACATTTAGTAATATGTAAAAGTAACAAAATCTTATTTGTTTCTCTAATAATTAGTCTTCGAGACTAACCTGAAGAAATAAATCAGAAATATGGATAAATGCATAAAAAATGCTCATTACAGAATTATTGAAAATAGTAAAAGAAAAAAGTGATGTCCAATAATAGACAAAGAGTAAACATGAATTAGGATATAGCCATATAATCAAAATAATATGTAAATGTTAAAAGCATATGTTTAAAAAGTAAGTTGAAAATGGTTTGTAATATGATGCTAAATAAAAAAGCTAAAATACAGATACATATCTAAAGCACGGCCTGCTATATTACTCAAAAATATGTGGGTAAACAAATTATTCTAAGTTCAGATACTGTATGTATATATAATTGGGAAGGAGATACTATGATGGAGTAACTGAAATATGTGAGATTAAAAGATCAAGAATTAGGTTATTTTAAGTTAGTGTTGGTAGCTGTACTGGATTTCTCAGGGAGAAAGGAGTGAATCAAGTCATTTTGCACTTGTGTCTTCTGTACATTTTCCATCATTTGTTCTTCTACAATTACTCCAAAATATCTTTAATCTGAGAAGCCTCTCTGGGTTTTCAAAGTTCAATCTCATTTGATTTCTTTTGCTAACGTCAAGTTTTCATTCCGCTTCACAAAACAACAAGATTAGATAGTTGCAACTTGTTCCAATTAATTAATATCTAAAAACGGCAGTAATACCTTTACCTAACTCAATAATTAAAGAAAGACCTAACTCCCAAGTGGGTGTTTCTCTAGATTATACTCTGCTTTGGCAAGTCTTTCAACCAATTTTCAATTCATGTGACCCAGTCCCTATTCAATTCGCTTTTAATTAATTTTGTGAATAAAATTTTCATAAGTCACTTGTGCTCTGCTTCATCAATAAAAAGTTACATCCACAGCACTTTCTTATCAGTCAATTCTAGGACTCTACCTAAATGGCAACCAAGTCCCCCTGGTCTCCCTTGCCAGACAGGTAATATCTTTCATGATTATTCAAGAGATCATTATTTCCTAAAGACTTGCAGGGTTCTTTTATCCCATTAGTGTTGTATATTGTATTTAGTTAAAATATGAGCTGAAATGACCATTCTTAGAAGCTTATTTTCCTCCATTGGCTTTCTCTTAAAACTCACAGGCAGGGGTGTCTAGCAGCCTGTCTCCTTTTGTCTCCTTTGTGCATAACATGATCAACTGTCCAGAGACCCTCTAGGGTTGCTTTGCTTCCGCTCGGCCTTCAGAGTGAAGCCTTAAGGACACGCCCGAGATGGCAGGCAAAAAGAGTTCCTTACTCTCTGTGGCAGTCTATTACTTTTCCTGACGCTCCCATTTCGTTAGTTTACCAACTAACCTAAGGCTCTCTCCTTGTTTCTCACACAGTTCCCATGAACAGCCAGACTCAGCAACCTAACAAATCTTGTGTATCTCTTCCAAAAGACATTAGTTAACCACAGACTCTCTCTGCGTACCACAGAACATAAACTGTTATGTCCTGGTTTTGCCTAATAAAATAATAAAGTTATTATAATCAACAGTTAGTAAAAGATTTCAGAAGTATCGTTCTTTATGATATGTTTATTTAAAAATTAGACAATTAGAATGTAACATATTGTGTAACAAAGTCCTAACTCTCTTGTTGGCCAGAAACTTGTCTTCATGCTAAAACTCCTCTTTGATCTCTGGGCAAGGTGTCCATATAAGTTATGATTCATATTTTTGGACAGAGATAATGGTGCTAGCAATAAGTAGGGCCAAAACAACACACATTAAAAAAACATTGACAGTGCATTTTGTCTCTGGGACATCCACATTTTACAGCCATAAAAAACAGAAATTGACATCAGAATTGAAAGTAACTCAAAGAATAGTCACCACATACTTCACCAGAATATATAATACCCGGAAACATTGACCAAGAAGATTTGTAGGTAAATATATTTCATAAATTTGGGGGTATTCTAAAATGCCAGAAAGTAAGTAATTTTTCTTATTAGGGATAATACTCTATTTTAAAAATGTGAAGAAGCCATTAACCTGGAATTAAATATTGGAGAAAAATAGGTTAGGGCACAAACTTATAGCACAAAATTTTGTGCCAAGTTTTGTAAATAAAGAAAAATGTGATTCAATATGGAATTTTAACATGTAAGCTTTTCCTGGTACAGATTTCTTTTTCAACTCACCATATTTTAGCTCGATCTATGATTCTGGCAAAGTGTCATTTAGAAGTATTTGTTTCTAAAACAGTTTTAAAAAATGAAAAGGATGTTAAATATTTAAAGGCTATAAACATTATTGCTCCTAGCATTGATGACTTAGGAATTCTTTACATTCTCCTCCATATCCATGCCATTCATTAATAAGTCATATTTATATTCTTTCCCAAATATCTTTGGATTTTGTTCAATCTTGTCCACTTCCACCATTGTCTTATCGGCCCCAATACATCATTTCCATCGCCTGGATTACTGCAGCATTTGGCTGTATTTTCACAGTTACTTTTACCCCTCCAGTTCATTTTACATAGCACCAGAACAACCTTTTCAAAATGCAAATGTAGTCAATTTACACCCCCACCAACCTCCAACCCTATTCCAGTCCCACACAGGGCCCTTCAAAATTTTCTATTTTCTCATAAAAACCTAAACCCTCAACATCACCATTAGCACTCTACTTGTTTCCAGACCCTCAGAACAAAAAAAAAATGATTTGTTGTTTTGTGCTACAGTCAAAAAGACTGTTTCCTGAATTTTACTTTCTATAGGTAGGATCCCTAGCAAGAATATCTCTCCCAAGGTCTACCCATTAAAAATGTCTCTAATCAGCACAGACTGAGTACTTTATACTAGTTCACTTTGGTCTATTATTTCACTGCCCTCAAGTAGTTTTAATTAATCGTTCGTTGTTTTCTCTGGAAAGCAAAAACTTTCCTCCAATAAAACTGAAAAATAAATAAATAAATAAAACCTCAGATAAATTGTATAATCACCAAGAACCTGAATGTAGTTTCCTCTGAGAGCTGAAATCATTTCCAGAGGAATTCCATGTGTGTGTGCTTAATTCACCAGGATAAATTCTATTGCTGGCACTTTATTTGCAGACTGTTTTATATCTGTGAGACATTTTGTTCCATAAAAGCAGGTAGTTTCAAGGTTTTACATACACCTCAGCAGCTAACAGCAAGAAAACAACTCATTTTCAGTATCATGAGGAAAAAAGAAAAAAGAAAAGAAAAATCCCCAGCCTGATCAAGCCTGAGAAACTTACCACTTCCCCTTCCTCTGTTCTTTTCTCTAATTCTGATCTTCAGAGCTACCATATGCTAGAAAAGAAAAGCAAAAACGCAAAATCCTGCTGTCAGCTCCAAGGCCGTCCTACCTTTTATGAAACTATGCTTAACTGGATCTAAAGGGCTCCACTCTACAGTAGGTTTTACGAAACGCTTGTCTGTTCCCAGGAAAGCTAACCTGAGGTCAAACAACTAGACAGTAGAGGAAGCTACCAATCTGCTTAAAAAGACTTCAGACAAATCTTCTATATCCTGAGATTTTAGGAGTTGTCTCCCAGCAGCCCAAATTCTTTGCCATTACGTCCAATATATTATTTGCTTAGATAGAAGAGGCTTTAGCCAAACCTAAGTTTCTCTATGTTCATTTATATTCTGATCATTTTTGTTCATGTATTTTAAATGCTGATATAGGAATTTAGAAGCTTTTATATTCATGAGTATACATTATTGTCTCGTCCAGAATCTTGCCCTTGAATCTGTCCATTTACAGCAGAGTCTACATAATTCCATGTAGCAATACTGACATCCTAATGCTTGTGCCTTAGAGAATGGTGGCACATTCCTTGTTAATAATGCCCATTTTGTTTCCTACTGCTGTAACAAATTACCACAAATTTAGAGACTTAAAACAACTCTGCTAGGGTTCTGGAGGGCAGAAGTCCAAAATGTGTCTCAGTGGGTTTAAATCAAGCTGATGTTTTCTTGTGGAAGCTTGTGGAGGGGAGTCCATTTTGTTGCCCTTTTTTCAGCATTAGTTCACCCCTCTCATCCTTGGCTAGGTCTCATTCTTCCATCTTAAAAGCACCTCACTCCATTCTCTACTTTTATCAAAACATCATCTTTTTGTCTTCTGCTAGTAAACTTCTTCTACCTCCCCCACATGAGGATACTTAAAATGATATTTAAAGTCTATTAGTATTTGAATCAAGAATGTCCCCCCCAAAGGCTCATATATTCAAAGATGAGGGCCTTTAGAAGATGAATAGACTCCAGGGGTGCTAAATTCATCAACAGATTGACCCGCTGAGGAGTTCATAGCTGAATGTGCTCTTAGGAGTGGGCTCAGGTGGAGTGGGTGGTTCCCAGGAGTGTGCCCCCTACAGGGTATCTCACTGGCTCTCTTGTGAGCAGCTTTCCTCCACTGTGCTCTTCTGCCATGTTATTTCTACCTTGGACCCAGCTGACCTTGGAACCATGAGGCCCCTTAAATGCCTCCTCCTTTAAGTTGTGTATGTCAGGTTTTTTTTGTTTTTGTTTTGTTTTTGTTTTTTTTTTTTTGTGGTGCTGGGGATCGAACTCAGGCCCTTGTGCTTACAAGGCAAGCACTCTAATCACTGAGCTAAATCCCCAGCCCTGTCAGATATTTTTGTGCCAGGACTGAAAGCTGACTAATACAAGGTTTATCTGGATAATGCATAATAATCCCCCTGTCTCAACATTCTTAATCATTTCTACAGACTCCTTTTTTACCTATGTAAACCAGTTAATGTTCTGGGGATTAGGGTATTAGTATTTTGTGAGACCATTTTTAGCCTGCCATTAGGAACCATACCCTTAATACCTTCAGTATCACCCTTTGGTAGGTTCCCATAAAACTAGCAACTTAATCACTGTCCAAACCCCCAGTCAATATAAATCAGAGTCCTTTAGTCTTCATTAGGTCTTAATGATAACTTAGGTCTTCATAATAGGCTCAGGCATAGGTCCTTCTAATGAGGAGGCAATATCGCACCCCACCACATGCAGATGCAGCTCCAGAACTCAGCACAGTGTTGAATGAGAGCTCCTGGTTCTTAAAATCAGCTACTATGAAAATAGCAGAAACAAAAATCTCAGAGTAGAATTGCATGTAAGTTCCTATAAATCACTCATTGGGCAATAGTAAAGCATGCTATTTGGGCTCTGCTTTAATTGGGATAAAAGAGAGGAAAGAACTAAGCTCTTAAGCTGGTGTCTTGCAATAATTTTTTAAAAGCTCAAAATGACTGAATACAAGAATAAGATGAACTTGGTATATACATTCTCTGGGTCATTTTATAAACACGAAGATACCGCCCATCTATAATCTTTAAACATCACCTCGCTCACCCTCTGCCTCTAGGACAGTACATACCAACACAGCACAAACTCTAAAAAAACAAAAAAAAGCAACTTTCCAAATATTCAAAGCGGCTGATTCTGGTCCTTAACACTCCTCTCAGGAAAGAACTTCTAAACATGAATTTAAGTGCTTTTGCCAATGATTCAAAATGCAAGGCACAACTCCCTCTCACATTTTGGAGAAGCTATTTTCATACTGTTGTGCTATCTCACACATGGTGGTGCAAAATAGTTAACATAAACTGGTTTACACATTCTGGAGGGAACAAACTTCAAAAGCTAATGTAACTTGTTTTTAACTTATATATGAAATTATTTCTACAGAGAAGACTTAAAGGTATTTAAAATGGCCCGTCGATTTCTGGACCAGTTTGGTTTATATCTTATTTGAAGATGTCAAATATGACTAAAATAAAAACTAAAAGGATTCATTTAGGGAGAATTACATTTTATCAAACCCTTCAAAGTATTTGAAAGACTGTCTCCCTACTCCTCTACCACTAGAACTTTTATATTATTAATGGAAACATGGTCTTAAGCCAATCTCATGCCTATTTCACGAGGCACAACTCTGGGCATCTTCCTGAAGTTTTAATACATTGATAACTATCATTCTTTTTTAATGGGAATTTGACCAAAATTGAATATTGTGACAATATTCATAGCTAAGCAATGTGACTTAGTCTTCCAATCTAGCTTCATGAGGCACAGTAACTACTGCTTTACTAAAATCTAGATAATAAAATTAGCCCATTCATCTACTAATTTTGCATTTCCATCATATGATTAAATTCATTTTTATACTAAATTATTATAGATTAAACCAGAACAGATAAAAGTCAAATAATCATAAATATTTTGGTTCCCTACTTCTTCTATGCTAGGCAGAATTTTAAGGTTAGTATTTGGCATGTAGCCTAAAATATAAACTGCTATTTAACCTCTATTAAAGCGACATTTATACTGAAGGGCTCAGAGTAGAAAGCTAGAAGATTAAAAACATTTATTTAAAAGATACCTTTGAGCTTTTGAAAGAAACATTCTTTAAACTCCACTGGGCTAAAAAAAAAAAAAAAAACCAAAAAAACCCCTCCATATTATAAGATATTTTACACTGGGTGTGGAGTAGATGATACAAGGTAGGAAGACTTTATTCAATTCAAGATGCTTTTACTTCATTCCCACAAAAACAGAACTACCTCATCTGCAAGCCTAAAACAGTAACAGGATCAAATATACTATATGAAGACAGCTTTATAAATGAATCATTGTGTCTTAAACAGAGGGAGTTCTGAATACTCAGACTTGCTTCATTATTAATATGGAAATTTTCCTGTAAACCTCATCCCAGATCTAAATAAAAAGGATATAAGCCTATGCAAATGACCCTCAGTTTCTTTGGGGAAGATCTGAATAAATATTTGACTCCAAACCTAAACTTGCTTTCCAGAATCCTTTTTGTTCTTTTTGAATTATCCAGAATGACAGAGATCTAGCTCAGCTAGACACAGGCTTACAAAGGGAGAAAGTCTAATAGGGAACACTGGGTTGCCCAATAGGGAATAGTGATTTCCTCAAGAATTTAAGTCTAAATTTTCGGTGAGCATAAACCAGACAAACATGATCCATTTTCCTTCATGTCTTGGTGGAAACCATTCACTGTGTTTCCAGTGTCATGGGCTCCCACTGTGGAAAAGCTCCAACCCAAGTCCCCCCGCTCCTAACCTGGTCGCAAAGATCAGAATATTTTGAAAAGGGTAACTGATTCTCAAGCAAAGCATTTTCTATCTCTTATGTAGAGTAGCAACTAAACAGGGAACAGTGACAAATTGTTGCAGGGAAGCCACACGTCTTTAAAATGAGGGGGTGATTTATTATTTTCTCTCTTTTAACTAGAACAATTAATTGGTAACATAATAGAAACTCTCAGCAGTAAATGAAAAATGACCCGATCCCTGAATGAGGGTGGGGCCTTTTCTACTTTAATTGCAGGAGCTGATGTTCAAGGGAGTCCCATGCTCCTCTTTTAGCTGATTGCAAGACTGAAAATTCTGAGCTCAGAGTTTCAATGTGTTAACATAAGGACAAATAAAAACTTAGAGGCTTAATATTGTCTGTCAAAAATAAAAGGTTTCATGTGTTGTTTAAAAACTAAAAGGTTTGCATTCAGTTCTGCATTTGATAAGCTTAGAAGGCAACACTTCATTCTGACAAGTAAATACCTGAACACTGAAGAATTATCAACTTTTCTAAGATCCATGAGATAGGTGAAGACAGAAAACAAAGGTCCCAAGGATCTGAGAGATGGACAGGAGAACACAGGGAGGTGCAGCTCACCCAAGGGAGCCGAAACTCCCAAGTGGAGATAGCCAACAGGTTCCAGGGCCATAGCAAGGAGCCCCAGGACCAAGATCTGCTGTCAGGAGCTCTAGCAGTCCTAGCTGAAACATCCGAGAAACCTGCCCTCACCTTCTAGCGGCAGGGGTGGGCACTTTGTGTTTTGGGTGTTTTGTTTTGTTTTGTTTTGGGTAGGCACTTCGAAACACACCAGAGAATTCTGCTCTTCTTAAGTGATGCTTCCTGCAGAAGAAACTAGTTAAAGAGTGCCTCATCAGTCAGTATTGTCAGAGCCTTCCCAGGGGGGAGGAAATATTCAACTCCACCCAGCCCAGCCCTCCACATGGAAGAGGGGAAAATACCCAACTTTAGCCCCCAGGTTCTACTATCTAACATAAAAGGGGAGTTAAAATTGATAAATACTTATGAAGCTCATAACTCGCAGGTCTGTAGTATACTCCCCATGTTCCGTACCTCATCATCACATTACTAAAGGCCTATTTATATGATTTCTTTCACCCAGTACTATTGCATCTGGCTATCAGAAAGAAATTACAGTGTATACCATAAGGAATAAAAGTAAAAAACACAATTTGAACAACAACATCAAAATTGAATATGGCATGAATTTTGGAGCTATAAGACCAGGAATTTAAAACAACTAAAATCAATTATCTAATGCCTTCCATGGATAAAGTAGATAACATGCAAGAACAGAGAGACAATGGAAGCAGAAAGGTGGATATTCTGTAAAGAATGAAAGAGAAATGCTTGACTGAAAACAAACAAACACTGTAAAACAAATGGAGGGATATATTTGATGGGCTTTGAAAGACTGAACAAAATTAATGAGAAACACTCTGGTCTGGAAAAAAAAAAAGCTCTGAGCTTGATGATACCTTTGTAGAAACCTCTAAAACTTGTAAGAGAACAAAGATTAAAGCAAAGCAACAACAGCAAAACAATATTCAAAGACTGTGGGGTATGAGGGGTAACTACACAAGGTATAACATACAAGTAATGGGAATACTGGAAAGAAAAAAGAAGAAGAAACAGAAGAAATAGTCTCCCTAACTAAAGTCAGAGACCAAATTCTAGATCCAGGAAGCTCAGATAACATCAAGCAGAATAAATAACCACCTACACTTCTTCCCCCACAAAACACCACACCCAGGTGTACATATCATTTTCAAACTACAAAAAATCAAAGATAAACTCCTGAAAGAAGCCAGAGGACAAAACCACTTTCCCTACAGAAGAGCAAAGATTAGAATTGCAATGGATTTCTTTTTAGGAAGAGTGAAATGAAATATTTAAAATGTTCAAAGAAAACACCAACATAGATTTCTGTACTGTACCAGTTACTCTTAACTGTTAGCTTGGCTGGGTTAAGAGAGTCCTGGAGAGGTGACTGGATCTTGGGAGTGACCTTCTCTCCCATGAGGTATAAAACTGCTAAGTGCTACAAAATTAAAGCCGTTGTGACCATGCTTCTTTTACTGGAGAGGAAGAGTCCATCCTCCTGAGAGTTAGGAAAGATGCAGTTTATCCATTTATTCCACTAATATAATTCCAAGATGTCACACACATCCTTTATTAATAGGCACTACTAAAAACTCTTGGGGTTTCATCTAACTCAGATATTCTGACTTTATTTCTAACCATAAACCAAATTTCCTCACTTCTCACCAGTCTGTGAAACAAATGAGGCCATATTTTTTTAAGTAACTTAAGTTTCAGTGGCCTCTTACTCTTCTTTCTAACACAGTACATTAACTTCTGAAAGATCCACTTAACATTTGAGTAAGTTCTGGAGAGGGAAAGAGCTAATTAGAGAAGAGTGGAGCAAGATCTCAAAGATGAAGCAAAGGCATCTTGTCCCAAGTGGGCCCTGAGGCCACATTTAGGTAAGAAGCAAATGTGAGTCCCAACTAACAGTCTAAACCCCTCCAAGGTTCTTGAGTCTGAAGAATGGCTGGATCCACAAACTGGACAATTCACTCTCTTTAATTCATTCTCACCTGCTCCCAACCAGTCCCTCTTTCAGATGCCAATAATTTAACACAAAAGCAAAGACTCAGGAAGGACTCTACTCTCATGGACCAGTCTGTTCACTGGGAAAAGCAAATGACAAACAAGGAAAACAGATAACATTTCAGATCATGGTAACTGCTTTAAAGAAAACACACAGGGATATTGCCAAGTGCTCACATCTTCCTCCATAGAGAAGAACCAGAACAACAAATAAGAGCCTGCCTTTTGGAATGAGTGTCCCTGGTGTCCAGAAGGGAGGGAGGGGAGTGCCGCAAGACATAGAGACCTGGGATAGTGGCACAGAGATGAAGAAATTGCACCAGCAAGCACAAGCCCGGTATCTGAGGCAAAGGGGGCCCCACTGCAGGGCAAAGGGTGAACAGGAGAGTCCTAGCAGCCCCTCACAGGGGGCTGCAGCAACCTGGGCAACAGGAGGATTCCACGGCCATCAAGGTCTTGGAGTCCAGGTAGGGAAGCTGCCCGGAGTCCACACCATAGCTTTGCCCCAGAGAAGAACTTGCATTTTCTTCCCACTTCTGGTGATCTCCAGAAGCCCAACCTGCTGCATCACAGTGACATATTGGGGGCAAAGCCATGCTGCTGGCCTTATCATTCAGTGTCTTCATACCAAAACACAAGATAGAAGGAATAAGGTCTGGTGTTCCCCAGCACAGTGGGGTGATTATCGTTCTTTTAAGGATATCTAAGAGACGGGCTTGAAGGCTTCAAACACAGAAAAATTATAAAGAAATGAAAATGCTAATTACCCTGACTTGATATAGTGTATATGTGTGTTGAAAATCACACTGCACTGTAGCTCACAAATACGTGCAATTATTACATGTTTAAAAAAAGAAAGAAAATATATAGAGTTGAGAACAGCTGGAAAGGGGGGGATGTCTGAGGGGTAGGGAGGGCTCTTTGTGGGTAAACTGAGTCTTAAGTGATAAGAGAAAGGCAGCTCAGTAGCCCAGATGATCCGAGGAACAGGCACAAAGAGCATTAAACGGTTATGTGAAGAATTTGACCTATTTGAAAAAACTGAAGGAAGGAAAATCAGTTTGGTGGACTGGGAGGCTGGAAAGGGAGGTGGAAGGCTAATTGTAGGTCTCATCTGCCATGGAAGAAGTTGGGATTATGCTGAAGCCCCACAAAAGTCAATGGGATTTTAAGTGGGGGAGGGGGAAGCATGATAGACTCTGATTTACATTTCTGAATGATGTCTGTTAGGAAAAATGGATTGTCAGGGCAAGACTAGAAGCTCTCACTAAATTTTTCCTACTCTTAACCTCTGTTGGTCCTTAGAAGTCATTCTCTGATTCCAGGGACCACGAACTCAGTGTATCTGAAATCTAGCAGGTTGGCAGTTACATTGTTCCCCTATATCATTATTAGACGAGAGGCGGAGAACAGGGGTGAGGAGCAGGAAGTGGGCAATGGGGAGGATGGAAACCATCAAAGTATGTTACATGTGTGTAAAAATCTGCCAAGATGAAATGTATTAACCTGTGTAAGTAACATGCATTAATGAAACAAAAAATATAGTTCTGTGAGCTGAAAATACAGGTGAATCTTTACTTTCACTTTTTTTGTCATTTTTTATTTTTATTTATTTATTTATTTATTTTGCTTTCACTCTTTATCTGAGGTTTTCTCCCACAACTATTCTTCTGAAATGACACATTGACTGTACCGTCATATTCTGTTTTCTAGTTCTACCAGAGTGTTTTCTGTTTACTCCTTCAAATTTTATTTTATATCATTTTTTGATATGAAGACCACTAAGAAAGCCCATTATTTATTCACAGAATAACTCAGAAGCCCCTTCCTGTCCCCAAGTCTACTGTTCAAGTCTTTTGGGCTCTGATGGACCAAATTCTCAGTCATGCTTTACAAATTCCAGAGTGACTTTTCTAAGGTACAAATATGATACAAACTCTTCTGCTTAAAGCCGTTTAATGACTCTCCACAGCTCTCAGGCTGACATTCAAATCCATAGCTTAGCTTCCAAGATTGTCTGAGATTTGACCCCATCCATCTGCATCCTCCTTTCCTCCCAGCCCCTAAACACTCTCATGACTCCAGTGACAGCAAAAGATGTGCCACTTCAGAAATACAGGAATTTGTGGTTTAAATATGTTATTCACTTCACCCGGAAGTTCTCCACTTTATATCTAGCTAACTTAGCTCGAGACACATTTTATCTGGAAAACTTTTACGATCCTTCACTTTGAATTAATGACCCTCTCTCTATGTCTTCATCAAATCCTGGACACAGCACTGATATCCTTTTATCACTCTCTGTGTTACTAGATACATTTCACTGTTATTCGTTAGATTAAAATCTATTTTTTAAAAAAAGAACTATGTCATTTAATTAGTTTTGTATTTATCACACCTAGCATAAGGTAGATACTCTTTATGTTGATGAATTGACTATTTACCAATAAATATAGGAGTCTGTTAAAAAGTACAGCATAGTCCATACGATACATGCACTTCCACACTATTCTCCAGAGCTCTCCTTCATTTTCTAAAGACCCAATATTTAACTAAAAGAAGAGCTGAAATGTTAAGCATGTCCTTAAATCCATCATTCCAGAACACAAAAGTTCATTTCAGACTCCTTCTGTTGGCGACACTTAATTCACTCATGAGTCATAAGAGAGCAGAAGATATAGGCAGCTTAAACCCGAGTACATCCCATCCCAGAGCCTCAGTCCTGAAAGACAGCCCACCATGGGTCCCCCTGCCAGATCAGGCACAACAGCAGCTCTTTTTCCATCATCTGCAGAGTCATCAAACTAGGAGACCCCAAGGCTTCCTCTTGCTGTTTACATTAGCATAATATGCTGCCTACTATCTAGTTATTTCTCTTCTTCAAGAAAATATTCTTCCCTTTAATATTTTCCCCCTGTATAAACATGACTTTTTTCTTTTTCATCACAGTACCAGTTCTCTCACATCGTATGTAGGAATACTTTATCCTAAGAAGCTAAATTCCTCAGGGGCTTCTGTCATTTACAAAAAAAAAGAGGAGGGGGACTTTACACTACATGTAATTGGTGAGCATTTCAGATAGAAAAGCAAACATTATAGGTTGGGAAAATTACCTCAGTGGCCAAATTTCCTGGAAAGAAAGATGATATCACCAGGAAAATGAGAAGACATCTAATCCTTTTGCTCTGGAGCTTCTGTGGAATTATTTTCCTCTGTCCCTTCTATGTCCTACACAGTTCCAGTCTGCCATCAGTCTTAAAGACTGAGCCACTCTGACCTTCTAGAACCTTTACTGTCATACATTGTGCCAGACTACGTACGTCCTTCTTGACTGATCAGAGATTTTTGACACAGGCTTTAAAACATTAGCTTGAATTAAAGGAAAATGTACTTTATGATTGCTAACCTTTCAGGTACTATTACATTTTTCATAAGTCTTGCAAAAAGTTCATTCATTTTTGTAAAATTGTCTTTCCTTAGTTTGTTCAGTGAACAGACCGTGAAAGTTTCCCTTCATCCTGATAAGACCTGGCATCAATCGCAAATGCTAAGTCACTCTTCCTTTAGGAAGAAAAATAGACTTTTATTCTGATAATAATAGTATCAAATGTTGATCCCAACAGAATCAGATGTCAGCTTCCATTAATATGTGACATCAAGAAGTATTTCGCCTTTCATGATACCTCATTTTAATACATTCATCTTTTTAATTTTCTAGCAAACATACCCTGGATCAAACAGAGATCCAATGGTGATTTACCTCTACACATTGCTTTAGCCTTCAGTTGTGAAATAGAAACATTTCCTGAATAAGTGATCTTTCTCTCCTCTGTAATTCAGAATTTTTATTCCTGGAGAGGTGCTCCAAATGCATGCTCAGCTTGCTGAGGACAGGTCTGCACCTGCTGAGAAGCAGAACACCCTTAAAGTGGAAGAGCCCTTCTGGGGATCAGCTTGGTGCTATCTGTGCCTGCACCCACACAGCTGCTCCCCAGGGTGGGGGCTGAAGCTCTAGGCAGCAAGGGACAATAGCCACCTCCCCAACCCTTCCGTTGCATCTGCCCCAGCATTTCAGGCTGGACTACTGGTACAGGTGGCTTCAGACGAACACCTAAAAACAGTCCTCTATATATAATTCAAGATATCACAGGACCAATTTTCATATAATCCAATGAAGATGAATATAAATTATAGTTAATTATATTGTCAATATGGCATATAAATGATTCTGTTTGAAAGCTTCTTTCTTCCCTGAATTGTAAGCTCCTGAAAGCCAAAGACTCTGTCTCTCCACACTCTAGAACACAGATGGTGAGTTCAGAATGCATTTGATCTCTCATGTCAGCCTGGTCACCTAATCTAAGTCCTAGGAGACTCATTGCCTCCCTGGCACACTGTACCCCTTTTCAGAACACAATCCCTTCTTTTATAGGTGGGTGGAAGACTCTTGGTTCTTTTTTGCATGTGTTTAGGTATCTGAAAAGATTTTCTTTTACTGAGGATTAATTTGTTGCTATCTCATCCAAGCTGTTCCACTGACTTGTAGCTTTCCTTTTACTGGTAAAAGATGAGGATGGGAGATAGTGGACTTATGGCCCTTGATTTAAGCCACAAAGGGGATTTAACAATCCCTGAGCACAGTCCTATCCCTGCAGAAATGTTCTGCACTCCTATACATTCCAACTTCCATAATATGTATGACTATCTGGATATTAGCCAACTTTCAATAAAATGTAAATGAAAAATAATGGGCATAATCTACAAATTCCACAGGCTATTTGCAGGAATCCTTGGCACAATGAACAGATGCTTATCAACTGCTTACTCTGTGCCAAGCTGTTATTAGAATTTTTGTCCTGGGTAGATTTTATAAAAAAGAAAAAAATCCACTGGATTCTTTTGAATTTTTAGCTGCGAGCATTTGACAGCAAAGTCTATTTTAAGTAAAATTAGATTGCCACTGGTGACAAGTTGCCCTAAAGCAAGATTTGTTTTCTAGAGTGCTTTCATTCAGATAGAAGGCTTCAGCAAGGGAAGTGGTTCTGCTCAGCCCCAACTCGACAGCAGATGTAGTGTGGTAATGCCTCTGCAGTGTCTCAGGCTAGAAGAGCCCCAAGCTGTTTACCTGCTGCAAAGTACCAGAAGTTCTGGGGACACAGAAATGCAGAATATTGACAGCACAGAGGCTTGAGGTGGTCACAGTAGGACTCAAAAAGCACTTCCCTTCCTTACCCTTTGTTTGAATTTCAGCACCAAACTCTTTCCCCATAATGAAAGTACAACCTCTGTACCCCAAAGGGCATTGGTGAATGACCATAAAAAGGACACACACACATTTTAAGTGGGTGAGTTCAGGGAGAGGGTAAGAAATCCCGTCTTTAAACAGACCCTCACGTAATCCAAGATCTCTACAATTAATGATGATTTATCGTACTCTTGAAAAATGCAAAGATAGTGGATGTAAAGTACTCTCACTCCAGAAGGATGACTATGGAAGACAATGCAATTGTTACTTAGATTTAACCATTCCGCGATGTATATGGACTTCAAAACATCATGTTGTGCCTGATGAATACATACAATGTTAGCTGTCAAATTAAAAAATAATTTTAAAAATACACACAATACTTCTCCCCCACCTTCTGCTCTTTCTTATCTTCCCTGCTGCTTTGGAAAAAGTTCCAGACTCATCCCTAACAATCGGCCACAGCACATTCATTAGAAGGAATGACAGGAGGGGCATTTTGTCCAATTCTTACTTGAAGAGTGGGGCAGTTCTGACATTTGTCTGCTCAGTGGAGACTTCTGAAAGTACAGTAAAGCTCTCCAGTACCGTTCAGACGTCCACATCTTCACTTGACTTCATCAGGGCCTCAGCCAAGAGCTGTGGCTCCAGCTGCAGAATCTGTTTCCGAAAACTCCTCACCAACAAACTGTAGAAAGTAACCAGACATGCCTTGAAAACCCCAGAGGCACCCGCAGGAAAAAATTAATCCTGGAGTGAAGCCAGAGGCATTTTTATACTTCTATTGTTTTTGCTGAATGCTCCCAGCAAATGAGAAGAACTAAGTCTCATCAAGACTCTACGTTCAAGTGTCGCGGGCACAAAACATAGAAGTTAAACTGCTGAATGTGTTTAAAAGGAAAAGATATAGAGCAGAGTAAATTTTTAAAAAGCGACAAGAAAACACGGGAGGCTCAAAGTTTAGTGAGCCCTGGCTAGGGAAGCATGACCCAAGCTCAAGGTACAGAATAAACACTCAAAGCCAACAGGTGAGGAAAATCCCAGAAATCTGAAACAAGGCTGGGACTAGGAGTGTGTCAACAAATACTTAGAAGAAATAGTATATTTCTTTCCTGAAGAACTTTTATATGTTATCCTCACATAAAAGCTTTTATTTATAGCTTCCTTTCCTAATATCAAACTTGTTTTTATAATCAAATTGTTAATCACAATTCAGCCAGGTGGACTAGGAGTTGGAAAGCTCCTCACTCTGTCTTGCTTGAACTGCTCACCACCACAGCACAAAAACAGACTAAGACACAGGTAAAGAAGTGAGCGTGGCTGTATTCCAGTAAAACTTTTATTTACACAAATGAGATTACATTTTCGCGGCTCTTATACGGACTAATGAAGTTCAAAAGAAGAACATATTTTAACTTTTTTATGGATGCTGAATTTAAATTTCTGTATTATAAATATGAAAGTTTTGTACCAAAAACACTTCCTCAAGGAATATTCAAATCATGGTATTGCACGGTTCTTCTTGTCCTATTGCTTTAAGAAATAGTTACTGTCCTAGTCTGCTTGAGCTACTGTAATAAAATACTATAAATTTGTGGCTTATGAACAACAGAAATTTATCTCTAATTGTTCTGGAGGCTGGGAAATCAAAGATCAAGCCACCAACAAATTGAGTGGCAGGTGAGGGTCCACTTCCTGGCTCACAGATGGTACCTTCTCACTGCAGCCTCTGGGAACTCTCTTAAAACAGCACTAATCCTATTTGTAATGGCCCCACTTTCAGAATTTAATCACTTTCCAAAGTTTCTCCTCCTAATACTACCACACTGATGATTTGGTTTCAGCTCACAAATTTAGAGAGGATGTAAATAGACTAAGGAAGTTACCAAACACCTAAGGTCAGAAGAAGAGGAGAAAAATCTCCTTCTAATTGCTGTTTCAACTCTATAGCTGCCTCAGTGACCACTGATGTTCACATTAGTGTGGAACCAGAAAATTACAGGTTTTGTTCTCTTTAATTAATTATATCACTCAGAAATGTCTTTGCTTCCTTAGAAGCAAAAGAATAAGAATTATCTTCTTATTCTTTTAAGAATTGCAAACATTCCAGTAATACCTTTCAACTACTTCAATTTCACTGACAATCAGAGGTCCAGATCAGAAAAGAAACTCTAAGAAACATGCTTCAAGTAAAGGCATATAATTTTTACAGGCCTGGAATAAAGTGTACCCAAATCCAAATTTGCCAACTGTTTTGGTTTGGATCTAAAATGTCTCCCCAAAAATCTCATGTGTTCAGAGGTGGGGCTCGTGGGAAATAACTGCATCATGGGGGTACTGTATTCATCAGTGGACTGATTTATTGATGAGTTCTTAGAAGGCGGGGCTCTTAGGAGGTAGGGCTGTTTGTTAGGAGGTAGAGCTGTTAAAAGGCAGGGCTTGGTTGGAAGAAGTAAGTCACTGGGAATGTGGCTTGGGAGGGTGTCTTCTTTCCAGTCTCTGCCCTTTTCTTTCTGCTCCCTGGCTGCCTTGAGATAAGCAGCTTTCCTCCACAACACCCTTCCACCATGATGTTTCTGCCTGGAGACAGCTGACCATGAATTGAACCCACTAAAATGTGAGCCAAATAAATTTCTCCTCCTTTAAATTGCATGTGTCTGGTATTGTGTCTCAGTGATGGGAAAGTGACTAATACACAGATTAATATGGGTGATCCCATGCTAAACACCAGATAGATCATCAGATTCATTTGCAGAGTGCAGGATTTCACTTGTTAATCAACTCCAGAAAGTTTTGTGTTGTGGTTAGGCATATGTGATTACAAAATAATGAGGTAAATTCCATAAAGCATGCACAAAGAAGGAACATAAGTACACACATACACGCACGCACACACACACACAGATATGCTTGTATCCAATTCCTACATTCACTTATTACTAAAAACTGCATAAGAAATGTAGTGTGAGTTGTTTTTATCTCCCTAATCCTATCACACACACAACATATCCAGCAGCAGAAAGAGTATTACCCAATTCCTGAGCTATCAGAGAACCATCCAGGCTATTCTTACTGCCACATTACAGCGCTTGTGAAATAAACATTTGTTCTATTCCTGCACATACTTAGAAACGAAAAACATCGGGATTGGAAGTTGTCAGAAATGGTTTGGTTCGTGCTTGAGATTTACCCAAATTGGTAATATTAGAGACTCAATACAAGTTCCAATTAGTGCCCAACTGGTACCGAAAATAGTCCCAGAAGTTAACGAGACTGACTACATGATGTTTATCACACGCTGTAGGAATTGCTTTGCCTGAGCAAATTCTACCTACAATGTAAGGGCCTGAGTGGCAAATCAGACTGCAGTTCTGCACATTGCCTACTCAGGAATTTGGACTTACCACTGATTAAATGGCTGAAATCGACCGCAGGCTTGACTTCGAATATTCAGAAATGGAAAATACACCTTAAATTACACAACCAGTCTGAAAGAAAAAACAAACTATAATTTTGCTTATAGAAAAGCACCTGAGGGGCTGGGGATTTAGCTCAGTGATTAGAGTGCTTGCCTTGCAAGCACAAGGGCCTGAGTTCGATCCCCGGTACCACAAAAAAAAAAAAAAAGAGAAAAGCACCTGAGCTAGCTGGGTGACAGAGGGCAGCTCTAATCCCCAAACATACTCGCAAGCACAAGGATGGCCTGAGAGGGACAAATGATACACGAAGGGCACATACTGCTTCAGAAGCTATGTGGGGATTGGTATGCTAGATGGAAATGGGAAAAGCTCGAGCAAAATGTGGCCAGATTTCAAAATTATTTTCATTAAACAGTGACCACTTTTCTTATTGGGCCCGATTTAATGCAAGTCTGACTCATTCATTTAGACTCCAGGGAAAGAAACTTAAATTTGAATAAAGTCATTAAGAGAGAGCTATGAGGAAAATGGTGATATTTTGTGACTCTCTAGAATTAAACAAAAAATGATAATAATTGAAGAGTTTAAACCAATCTCTCAGTTTTCTTCATCCATAAATAATAGTATGCTGTCCGTATGAGTCGTTACTTTAAAGCACATTACTTATAAAATAGCAAATTTAATCATTTCGAGTGCTTCTTTTTAAGACAAATTTTGCCTTTTGTTCCCAGAAAACTTTTAAAGAAACACTCTTCACTGGCCAGCCATCCTTAGAGGAAAGCTTTCTCTGCGCGCCAGTCTGCATGAACCACCCTGACCTGTCTGCGAGAAGAGCTATGGCAGGGGTCTTTCTCTTTGTTCTTTCCTCTGGGCCTCGTGGTAGCTGCTCACCATGTTGGAGCTGCAGGGTCTGTAGTAATGGACAATTCCACGTTCTGGGCCAGGTACCGGCTCACAGTTCTTGGTGATTCAATCATTTTGACACTTAGTGCTTCCCAAATCCTAGAGCTGAACAAAAGCTCAGGGTCTCAATTGGATGAGAAAGAAATGGAGTAGAAAAAGTCCACCATGAACATTTTAGATTCAAAGCCCTCCAAATCAAAGACCAGGGGAGAGGCTTACCAGAGCTAAAGTTTTGGACAGAGTACCCTACTCTGTGCCTGGGAGGACAGCAGATGCTGTGAAATAAACCGAGTGAAACAAAGCCATCCTGCAATGTAGAGTTTAGAATGGCACTGGATGTGTCATTGGGGGAAGCAAAACAACCCAAAATATCTAAAATATAAGTACCCTTTCTAAATAAGAAGTCTAACAAGTCTAACAGATCTGGAGACCTGGCAGAAAACTAAATGACGGAGGAGGGGTGGCCACGATGCTCCTGGGAGAGATAGAGGAAAGATACAAAAGGGGAAGAAGATGTGTTTGCTGCCTGAACAGCTCAGCCCAAACAAACACTGCCATCCACAGCGTTAGAAAATTGTTATGGCCAGGCACAGTGGTACACCCCTATAACCCCAGCACCATGGGAGGCTGAAGCAGGAGGATTGCTAGTTCTAGTCCAAACTTGGGCAATTTAGTGATTTAGTGATACCCTGTCTTAAAATATAAGAAAGGGGCTGGGGTAGCTCAGTGTGAAAGACCTGGGGTCAATCTCTCCCATACTATAAAATATTTTTCAAATTCTATGATTTGACTGTGTTCCTCCAAAACAATGTGTCAGAAACTTAATCTCCAAGGCACCAGTACTGGGAGGTGGGGTCTCACGGGAAATGTTGAGGCCATGAAGTTTCCACACTCATGGATGGACGGATGCCAGTCATAAGAGGGCTTAAGGCTGCCACTTCATTCTTTTGACCTCTTGTCCTCTCCTGCCCTCCCCTCTTCTGCCACGGGATAACGCTGCTCTTCAGCCCTCACCATATGTGGGCCTCTTGATCTTGGACATCTTAGTTCTCAGAATTGTAAGAAACAAATCTTGTATTAATTACCCAGTCTCAGCTATTTTATTAGAGCAGCACAAAACAGACCAAAACAGAAATGGATTTTTTTTTCAGAAAAACAAAATTCAAATGATATTTAATTACACCACAAGGCAAACAGAAAAATGTCTGGGGCCTGACCTACTCTGTCAGTCATGAGTTCATAACCTTAGGAGTTTCATTCTTTGGGACTCCCTAAAACTAAAAACTATGCATACAAGATACAAACAACGGAAAGAAAAAAATACCTACAAACAACTGATATTAGAGTTATGTATGTCATCTGTTAGTCTTGGCCCACAAAAAAGGGGATACTGATCAATGTAATACCTAGCTGTCCTCTCACATGTGCCCTGGGGAGGAACAGAGGTTTGCATAGGTCAGGCATAGGTAAATGCATGTCACATCTACGCACATTTGTGGCCAGAACTCGGCCCTGTGCCCACACTTAAATGAAAAAGAGACTGAGAGTACTGATTGTCCTTTGGGGGAAAAGAAGGAAGAGAAAGGGAAAAAAAAGAGGATAGAAGGAAAAAATGGAAACAAAGTTTTTGTAAATAAGGAAGGGAAGAGGGGCTGAAGGGAGGGAAGGGGAACAGAAGAAAAAGAAGAGTTAAAATATATTACATACAGGTACAAATTCCCTATGATAAATGTTATCATTATGTACCTAAAATGTACCAATAAAATGAATTTTAAAAAATAAACAACGACAACAAAAAAGACAAAGAAGTTGGTGTCGAGGGGTGAAGGGCAGATTCTCTGACCCACAGGGATTAAAGTGGGTTCATATTAAAGGTTGCAAAATGGATCTCTCTCAATCTTACCCTCATCTGCATTAGTTGATATGATCTTCAGTCACAGTCTTACTCATATATTTCTGGGACCCGCCAAATCATGTCTTATTTTTCATTGGGCTCCACCCTGTGACTGTTAATCCTGATATATCAACTTCATTGCTATCAGATTAGAAAAGCACAGCCCTGGGTGTGTCTGTGTGGGTCCTGGAGGCATGGCCTTGGGTACTACACAAACCAGTTCCTCTTCCACACCCTTCTCTTGCTCTGCTTTCGCGCTGCCACGATCTAAGCAGCTTCGCTTCTGCCATGATCCTTCTGTTTTGGAGTCAGCTGACTATGGAGTAAAATCTTAGCCAAATCAAATTTATCCTCCTTTAAATTGTGGATGTCAGGAATTGCGTCCAGCAACAGGAAAGTGACTGACACACACCCTTTCAGCTACCATTTGTTGCGCAAGGCACTTCTTAAGAAAGATTTGAACTTTAGGGAAACCCCCACTAGTTGTCCTCAGGAGCATTCAAACATGCTTATATCCCATTGAAATAGGATTAGGGCGTGGCTAAGGCTGGCTGGCAAGGGACCGTGACCTGGGGGAGTGGCCTGGAAGTGACGTCAGCCTGAGGCGTGATTTTCAAGCACCAGCCCTCACGTGGACTGCAGGAAGTTCTCTCGAGATTCCATGGGAATTCCATTCGATAAATACTAGCAACGCCTGAAGCAAGCTCTCCCTCTTTTCCTCTACCGCGCCACCGGGAAGGAGCTCTCCTTTCTCTCCCATGGAAGACGATGGCTGTATCCCCAGCACCGCTGCTACCATGTCTGTCTCGTGGTAACCCCTGCCGTGCCTTATAGGCCCGGTCCCCATTTTGCTGTATCAATTGTTATGCTCAACTTTCCTTTTCTTCTTTTCTCTATACTTTAAATAAAACTTTAGAACTACTTTTTGTCCCCCTCATTCAATTCTTTGCTTGAGGAGGGAAAGAACCCAGCAATATCGGAACCCGTCCAATAACACCATCAGTGGATTTAATTTCAACTCAAATTGCCAACTTTTTACATGAAAATAAAAATTTCTGCACAACCATCAACAAGAACTGTTTCTAAATGTTTTTGGACACATTTTGTCATCAATAAAAATGAATTTTAAACCATTTAATTATTTAAGTCTTTTACAGCTCTCAACTCTCCAAAGAGCACAGCAACCTATAGGTATACTTTCTATTAAAAAAAATTCATTGAATGATCTAAAAACCAGAGCCACATTCCACATAGGACACCTATCAGGTATAGCAAAGTCTAATTCAAGGTGAGGAAGTTATATCTAAAAGGAGGCTCTCTCTCATATTTGATTCATATTAGGAGAGAATATGTCATGGTCCCACTAGTGATTTAGTAAGCGTAAAAAAAGTGCACATATAAATTTGAAGGAGGACTCTAAGTGAGCATACCATACTACCTTACTTTAGTCATCTTGTTTTGTTAATTGATAAATATGTGGCTTTAAGAAATGGCATTATTTACCCAAGCTCACATAGCTAGCAAGTGAATTAACTTATTCAGGACCTAAGTCTTCAGTCAATATATCCAGTCTCTTCTCCCCACAGCACTTGCTTCTCCAAATTTATTAGGAAAGAGAATTCTAAGAAAGGGCTAAGCACTTATCACCTTGCATTCTTTGCTGCCCCTCCCCAGTAATCAATTCTCTACTCCTTCAACTCATTAGTTTTACTTCAGTAAGATGAATCTTCTTCCCTTTTTCCTTCTCATGACTACTCTACTAGATATCTCTGAAAATTGAAGTGTGGAAAGCCAGAGAACATGAATGGAAGTTCCAAGTGATTCTGCATATATTTCGAGTGTTTGAGCTGTCTTCTCATTAACTCTGTAATCAGCTATGTGACTCAAGAAGCGCCAAGGTGCTGCTTTTCCACCACTTTCTTTTAGGACTGCAAATATTTATCACCTACTTAATGGAGGCCGTCTGTTGCAGAAGCACCAAATTGCAGATATTTATCAACTAAAGCACACCCCTGTGGTTTCACTATCTCTTTGCACACATAATGCCATTATTGTGCGCGAGATCCAGATTCCAAGAGAGCTAGACAGGAAGTAAGGAATTGAATTTAAAACTTCAAGCTATGGAATGGACATTAGCATGTGAAACTTAATTATTTGGGGTTTTTTTGGTTTTGTTTTGTTTTGTTTTTTATGTTATTTGAGACAGTGTCTCGCTATGTAGTTCTGGCTGGACTACTCAGATATAGCCCAGGCTGTCCTCAAACTCACAGTGATCCTCTTGCCTCACCCTCCCAAATACTGGGATTACAGGTGTGTACCACCAGGTTTAGGAAGACTGTATTAATTATAAAATAATTATCTAAATTTTGTCTTTTGAAGATTAAGTCTATTATGCTCTGACATCTCTTCTTGATGATGCTTTAAACGTTTCTGAGAATATTAAGGCTTTCTTTCCCCACAAGCTTTCTTGCTCTAACAATTTTTCCTTTCCTGGGCCACACCTAACAGACAGGTGGTACCTAATGGTCTCCCCAGCAAGATGTCAACTCAGCTGTTCCTGGGCTCCCTTAAAATCTCATTGACTTGAAGCTGATTTTTTTGTTGTTGTTGCA
Organism: Hystrix cristata; assembly: GCA_004026905.1. Lineage (NCBI taxonomy): Eukaryota > Metazoa > Chordata > Mammalia > Rodentia > Hystricidae > Hystrix > Hystrix cristata. The sequence continues at coordinate 26,693 of PVJO010013593.1, forward strand.
GCTGGAAGAGTTATTCTTAGAAGATTTGGACCATTCATCTTATGCCAGTAGTTGGTGCTGTGACTGTCTCTTCTATCTGATATAGGGGAAAAAAATATAACTCCCAACCTGCTAGATGTCAGTTACGTTGAGTTCGTGTTCCCCGAAGTCGAAGAATGAATTCTAAGGAACAAAGGAGGTTAAGAGTAGGAATTTTATTGGGAGAGAGAAAGAGAGCTCCTGAGAGACAGGAGGGGACCCGAGTGGGTTGCCAACGAGCCCACCCTTCAGGGGAAGTTTTATAGAGCAAAATCGTGAGGTGGGTACAATGTGTGTCAAAATGATGACTAACCAATAATATTACAAGTGTAGTCTTTTAGGTAATAGTGGTCCAATGGGGAAGAAAGTCACGTAGTAAATCGTCAAGGAGAGAACAAGGACATTCCAGGGTAGGTTGGATCCGGAGATCTTGGTCGCCCACCTGGGTGACCTAGACTTTAACAGATGTAATCTTTAGTCCATTGTTTATCCCTCATCCAGGGGTGTGGCTCTGGTCTTTCCATCCTTATTTTGAGACCTGACCTTCAATGGATGCGCCTTCAGCCATAGTTGACCTGTGTATTGACTCCATTGAGGGCCCAGCACTGTCTGACTGCCTATAATATTTCTACCTTACTTCGCTGTCTATAGTATATCAATACTGGGATACAGCAACTGTTTCCCAGCATTAATAGGATGCTGTGGAGGGCTGCCCAAACTCTGGCACCTCAGGACTGAGATGTTCTTTGAATCCCCAGCAGCTGAGAGTGTTGGCCTACAGCTGCATCCTTTCCCAAGAATTCCCCTCGCCAAAGAAAGCTGCCTCACTCCTTGCAGGGTGCATGAATGATTATGCAGTGTGAGGACTACAAAGGCCCCAGTCTTCTTGCCTCGATCTGTGACAAGTCAGAAAGGCAGTCTCAGCTCCAGAATTCCCATGAGATCACAGGAGGCCTCTGGGCACCTCCCCTGCAGCTCCACCTCCTGCTCTCCCCAGTCTTGCTTCCATTAACCTCTCACATGGCTTGTTTCCAAGAGCACTTCCCAATAACCTCCTGAAAGAACAGCTCAGAGTCTGCAGGGAACTTGACGTGAGACAAAGAGAGTTATACAAAGGAGGATTCAGCCTGAATGTTACCACATCTTGAGAACATATTGATTCCTATTATTTGGTTCAAAAAATGTGAAAAATAAATGTGTGTCTATATGTGTGTGTGTGTACAACATATTGATTACTTCTTACATCCCAATACTGACCTAATGCCTCCCTTATATTAATACTCAAACAACTCTATAAACTAGATGTTATTTTTATCCCTATTTCCAGATAAGGAAATAATTAATTAAACAATATGACTTAATGAACATATTAAAAAAAAAGCAATAATTAGCAGGGTCAAGATTTAAACCCAAGCCAAAAGGAACACACAGTTATGTAAGAACACTGAGGAGCAAAATTAAGGGATCTAAGGAGTGAATTATTTTGTTCGGGCCAGTATCGTGGCTTCTAGGAGATTAAACATTTTGTACCTCCTCTTATTTTGGGCTCTTTTTATGTATGTTCTTAAGAAGCCCCATATGGGCACAATGATTTTCGTTAGTGTAAAAACATGCATTTTATTCCTGAAGTTGCATTAATCCTATTTCTACTGCTAACAACTAGTTTAAGAATTACTTTGCTTTGCTTTGCAATTCTTCCCAGCAGAGAACGAAAGGAGTCTCTGGGGGTTTCTAGGAAGGTATTCACTCACTCAAAAGATACAGGACAGAGAAGGCCTCTTACTTGGCTGGAATCATCTGGTATGGCAAGTGGAATAGTGGCACCATCTGTGATCATAAAAGATGGTGGCGCCTTCTACGCAAAGCCAGCAGGCTATGGAGGGTAGAGAATAAGGCGGAATTTGCATACCTGACATCTTGCTTAGATTCTAACCTAACTAGCTATAGACTTGTCATACCTATGGGCTTCCTCTTATACAAAATAATAAACTTACACATTGTTTTAGCCACCGAGTTCAACAGGAGATAAAAGAAAGTGTTGTTACTTGCAGCCAAAAGTATCTGACTTGTACAAAGCCTGTAAGAGTAGAAGGTGCATAGGGAACTTAGAGAGATAATACAAGGCACACATATTTAAAAAAAAAAGTAGATGACAAGAAACGAGTTTGGAATCAAAACTAATAGAAAAGTAAAAATAAGAAAGCAAGATGTTTTAGTTATTTTTCTCTCGTTGTTGGGACAGAATACTCGACACCCAAAGTTAGGGGAAGAAAGGTTTATTAGCTCACAGTCTGCAGAGGTTTCAGTCTATAGTCTGCTGGGTCCGAGGCAGAGCAGCATGGCAGAGGCAGGGCGGACCGGCATGGCAGACCAGCAGCAAAGTAAAGTGAGGAATACAAGGAATGTAGGTGGGGAATGTGAGCAAGCAATGCAAACAAGCAGCTAATTAGCTTCTTCCTGTATCTTTTATCTAGGCTACCTGCCCTTAGGACGGGTAGCACTCCAACCTTTAATTTTAGTTTCACATCCTTGATCCCAGCAGAATTATGCCAAACCGATCAGTGGATTAATTTAGTAACCGCACACTCTAGATCCAGCTATCTCTTACCACATGAGGCTTTGGGGGGACATCTAGACACAAACCATAACACAAGATAAATGAGAGAACAGAAAAAGGTCAGATATAACAGAATTAAAGATAAAGAGTAGAATGAATTCTGCAAGTCTTTATAGGACACTGAAACTGTCCAGTCACTAAATCAAATTGCATAAGAATAGAAAGTAATTTATTTCCAAGATTCTTCAATCATTCACATATTTTTATGTCCAGAATCCCTCAAGAAGTGTTCAGCTTAAATTTAGTGACTACCTTTTGTGTAATAGCTTTACATTTATTCTCTTACTTAGTATTGTTAGCTACACCTTTCAAATATGATTATTATGGAATAGAAAGCCTATATTTATGTAGTTAAGATGCTTTGTAATAACTGAAACAATTTGAATCAATTTATAGGAAAAAACTTTTATTTATAATAGGAATAAGAAATTGCTTTGTAAATCCCATGAATATAAACTGCTAGCACCCCACAATACAGCTATAAAAGAGAGATCACCAAGTGAAACTCAAGAACTAAAGAAATAGAATGGGAGCAATCACCCAGAATCTCAATGTGATCTACATGAACTCAAACCAAAACTCAGAAGTGGGGAGCAAGAAGCAGTGAAGTTTAGAGATAGGCACTGAGGTGTTAGGGTTGTGGATCACACATGGACTCTCAACTTTCTAAACCTCGAACCTCATGACTAGATCAAAATTTCTTTGGTTGTATCATATGGGACATCAGTGTGTCTGTTTTGCTTGCAGAGTGAAAGACAAATGGAATATTGTTGAACAGAAGGGCAGAAGGTGGTTGTCTTCAGTAATATTCACTAAATATTTGTTTCAACATAATTTACACATATGGTAGTGCTGAATTTTCTGCCCCCTTGTTCAAGCATAGGGCCATAGGACTCATTCTGAGCAGGAAGTTGTGAAAGAAAACACTGTATAAGGTTTCCAGACCGGAACTCTTAATTAGCAACACAAGACCTCCCACAGCTCTCTTTCCCCCTTGGTTTGGTCATCAGCAATCTCCATTACAGTGACTGAGTAACAAGAACACAACTCCCTGTGTATGTATAAAGAACATGAAGTCTGCACAAGAAGTAGATCTTTATTGTATATAGTCACTGAGATTTGGGAATTGTTGCTATAATACCATCTAGGTCAGTGGTGGCGAAGCTACAGTAGGCATGCTGCAGCAGGCTGTTTGTATCCTTGAAAGCTCTAAAAGGTTCGCCGTCACTGAATTCCAGGCTATCCTTACTGATACCTCCTCCTTTTTTTTTGTAGCATAAACTCTTTCAGAGACTTTTCCAAAATGAAGCTAGCAAAACAGTATAATTCTCTGCCTTGAATCACTGTTTTATTCCGTTAGCCTGTGGTTTTCCTCATCCTAGTACCATTACTCCATAATATATACCCTAGGAGTAGAGCATGTGTCGTTGCAACGTGAGTCTCATCAGTGTGTTATTCATTGGATTTTGGTTTACCTTACTCTTACTGTGGCAAGTATACAGTAATTCGGTAGCTTTCCTTTCATAATTACCTATATACCTGGCTACATGTCATCTACCCATTTATCTATCCATGTATCTGTCTAGTGTCTATCTATTTATCCATTATCTATCTACTTATCTATCTGCCATTTAGAGCTCAGATGTACAGTTTCTCCATGAAGACTACAGGGAATATCATGGAGTCATCTTTTGACAGCGGCCAATGTCAACACTGACATGACCCTAGGTCCCCTTCCAGGGTTGGGATGCAAGTTATGTTCTCACTGAGGCTGGGCTGAGTACAATAGAGATCACTAAGGATCTGAAGAAATCTGAGAGCTGGAGGACAGGACCACAGCCAGGACTCAGGTTGGCCTTTCTGAAGCCTTTGGAACATCCAGGGGAGCAAACTGTCCTGGAGAGTGGAGGATGACTGCAGGTGCAACAAGAGAGTTCCTGCAAGTGGCTGCGGCACACGGGCAAACAGGGTACCACGGCTGCCAGACTGATGTACTAGCTCTCCACTCAGACAGCTAAGGCTGGACAATCAGCTGGACAGGGTGGGACTGGCTCCAGGTAAGGCCTACACACTCTTCAAAGCATCATCCATATCCGTGCACATTTCTCCATTGAAAGGGAGAAGGAAAGACAAGAATTTATAAAACTCAAAAATCCTACAACAAATCAGTAATTGGGACTTCTACATTAAAAATGAAACATTTAAAGCTAAACAGAATTTCAATAAAATACATGCTTCTGTTTGAAGAAATGTACCCATAAGAGGGGAAAGAGAGGCCAGTGTTTTCATATATTAACCTTGAATTTCACAAAAATCCAAGAATGATGAAATTCAATGTGAATATTCTTCAGAATATTCTTTTTAAAGCAAGAAAGAATAAATAGTGCCAGTTGTAAGACTAAAATTGAAGTCACGAACTGTTTTTTTTAAGTATCGAGTCAATTTTTATAATTTTTCAAAAATTATGCCCCCTGCCTCCTCAAAAAACATTTTTTGCTGTGGCATTAAACTGCTATTTTAACTCTGTATTGTATGTACAGATTGATAGTCATACATTTCTCAACTACTTTAGTTGCACTTTAAATTTTGAGAGGCTAGCTGGAGGTTTTATCATAAAGATTCCACAAAACTTATAGAGCATAAAGATGTATATATTGAATGTAAAAATGTGCACATTTAGATTGCAGAGTGAATTTTTTATAAAACAAAAATGTATCATTGAATTTTAGAAGTAGAAGAGAGATCTAATTCAACTCTCTCATTTTATAAAGAAAGAAATGATGACTCACAAAGCTACTAAGTCTTGAATCAATAGTTTTCCTCCAAACTGTCAGTCTTCACATGTACCCAGAACAGGGATGCATCTGAGAGTTTTTTAAAATTTTCCTAGCTCAGGATCACTTATTTCATGTTCTAGACCAGAACTAAATTACAACATTGATTATTGTTCTATCTGAATTATCTTTGAAATTGCTGGTTGTTACCTTCTGTTAGATGTGAACACTCACTATTTAAAAACTGGAAGCAAAATAATCACTAATGACCCAAACCCTCACGTCTCGTTGAGTGATTGCATTCTTATTTCATATTGTGATTTCTTTTTCTTTTCTGAATCACTTTTTAGACTCATACTATTGAATGATCTTTATTTTTAAAAAGAAATGCATTTGCATTGTGGCTTCACGAAGCAGAAGTTAAATGCATAAGTACATCTACTCAGCTTTCTCCCTTTTGCTGAGTGATCATTTGTGCCCCGAGTATCTAGCATAACACGCAGAATTTAGGAGTCCAGTAACAATCACAAGTATCTGCAGTGATGGCTCCAGCCCCGTCATGTGAACACTGAAGTGCTATGTCATGTCCTTTTCTAGCATCAGTGAGCCCAGCCCCTGCTCAACACCTTGGTCCACTCCACCCTCATCTTTCACCTAAATAGCAGTAGCCTTTCTACTGATCTCTCGACTTCTTTCCTTGCTCATCTTCTCTTCTCAACATAGATGAGAAAATGACTGTTCAACTGTCGGCTCAGCTCAAACCTCCCAAAGGCTTCTCATTTACTTCAGAGGAAATAAAAGCTAAAGCCTTACAGTAGTCCTGTTTTATCTGACTGCTCATCACCTCTTTACCTTGTTTCCCATAGTACTCTCCCCTAACTCACCCAGCCTCAGTCACACTCGCCTTCTTGCTGGTCCTCAATCAGGCATTCTTCCACATCAGATTTTTTTTTTCCCTTATGCTCTTCCCTTTGCCTGAAATGATCCTCTCAAAGTACCCACATGCCTTGCTTCCTTGTCTCCTTCCAATCTCAGCTCAAATATTATTTTATCATGAGGGCTTCCCTAACTACTCATTAAAATTTCATCACACACATCTTTCCCGGATTTATTTTTTCCACAACAATGATCACCATCTAACACAATGCATATTTTTCTCTGTTAGTCAGGAGAATTTGAGGGCTGTTACCAGTTTGCTCATCGCTATAACCCTAGTGCCTAGAGCTCTTTCATACTGTGTATTTTCAGTAAATATCATTGAATGAACTGATCTTGAGTAATACACAAATAATGAAGCTTAGAAGTAATGAAGATAATCAAAGAAAAAGTTAAAACCTTCAAGTAAAAGCCAATTACTATGAAAAGAACAGGAAAAATTTAAATGCAATAGACATCTGAGAAATGAAAATTATAGTCAAAGCTAGAAATTTGATGGCTGGTGAACTAGCTCGTTAGATATTGCCAAAGAGATAAGAGAAAAACTGGAAGAAATTACTCAGAAAATAACAGAGATAAAGGTAGGAAATAAAGAAGCAAAGAAACAGTGAAGACAAAATGAGAGAGCAAAAAAAAAAAAAAAAACCACACTGTGTGTAAGAGTTCTACATGTGGGTAAATGACAAGTAGAAGAAAAATTCACAAGAGACCATTGCTCATTTTTTTTCTACAACAAATGAGAAATGGTTAGGGAAGTGAACTCCAAACAAAACATATTCATATTGATGTCTACATTCAAAAAAACAGAAAGAGAGAGACTGCAAAACACCCAGCCAATGAAAATACCGTACATAATTAGGGAACAAACCAGACTACTTGCAAAGGAATAACCATGGTGGGGGCACTATAGCGACTGTTGGGAGGTGGGACTTGGTAGGAGGTGGAGGCCTGACCTGGAGGGACATAATTCCCTCCCCTGCTCCTCCCTTTTCTCTCTGCTTCCTGGCCACTACAATGTAAGTAGATTTCCTCCCTCTATACCTGTCTACCATGCCATTTCTGCCTTGCAGCCAGCAGACCACAAACTGTAACTGTGAGCTGTGACAAAGCTCTCCTTTAAATCATGATGTCACATATTTTCTCCCCAGCAAGGAGGAAAGTGACTAAGACAAGTGCTAACTTCATCAATAGATTAATCCATTGATAAATGCATTGCTGAATATACTGTTAGGAAGTGGGGCCTGGTTGGAGGAAGTGGGTCACTAGAAAAGACATAACCTAGTATGTTCTTGTCTCTAGCACTTGGTTTCCTCTCTCTCTTTCTCTCTCTCTCCCTCCCTCCCTCCCTCTCTCTGTCTCTCCAATCCTGTTTCACTGTTGCCATGAGATGAGCAGCTTTTCTCTAGCATGCCTTTCCACTATGATGTCTCTGCCTCACTACAGGGCTACAAGCAACAGACCCAGCCAACTATAGACTAAAACATGTGAAAACATAAGCCAAAAATAAATTTTTTCTCCTTATTCTGTACGTTAGGTATTTTGTCCCAGCAAAAGAATGATAACTAATACACATATTGTTTCATCCACATTTTGTTGCCCTAGGCAAGCCCATACCTATGCCCAACATGCAACTCAACCTTGTGCTGGTAGCAGAAACAAACATTTTAATGAAAAGCATTAACGGCCAGTATAGAGGAAAATGTGTTTTCATACATTATCCATTATTTGAATTTCTTCTCAGGCATAATGTCTATTCAGATTTTATCTATTATGATCTTTAGAATCCTATTAATATTTCATTTATTTTTAACTCTAAGCCTAGCCCTAAATGACACACACTTCTAACCACGATCTCCAATCAATTTGAAAGATCTTTCTTTGACCTTCAGTTGGGGGTTCTTTTTCCCAATTTAGATATCCTGTCAGTCCAATACAAAAGCTTCGTTTCATTCTCCTCCCTTTGATATAAATTTTTAAAAACAACTTCTTGACTTTATTCTTCTAGAAGTCCCAAGTTTGTTTCTTTGATAATTTTATCATTCCTCCTCTGCCACATCTCCCTATGTCTCAGGCCAACAGCTCTTATTGGTGAGCAGAGCAGATTTGTCCTTTGCAGACGTCACCATCAACCCACATCCTTCGGAAGAGAGTTATCAGATAAATAGGAGGGATTTTTGTACAATAACGGGGAGGATACCCAATGTTCGTTCACTCACTCAGTAGCGTCCAGTCTTTGCATCTTTTGTAGTCCTACTGTGATAGTTAACTGATTGTGTCAATTTGCCCAACTAAATTGAATCAGCATAGTTCTGGGTGTGACTGAAAGGAAGGAATTACTGAAGACAGAAGACCTATCCTGGGTGCGAGTGGCACCAACCAGTAGGTTTGTAGTCTGAATGTAATAAAAGGGAGAAGGAAGGCTGGCTTCTGTTTCTTCAGAGGAGCTCCAGTCTTCACCTTTACGAAGAATGTTGTCACCTAGCTTCCAGCACAGACCCTTTGGCCTCCTGATAGGAACTTGCACAGGACACGACAGTGAGCTCCAGGCCTTTAACTGGATCCTTCAGATCTCCAGTGCAAACAGCCCTTTTGTACTCTTCTGCACCTGGGTCTGTGGGCAGCCATTGTAACCCTATCTTGTAATTCCTTATATATTTTTATATATTGCATTAAATCTGTTTCTCTGGCAACACTGACTGATACATCTACTTTTTTAAAGCAAGAGCAGAAAGAAAAGAACAACCTCCAAATACAACATAGGCCATTAATTTTTTTGTATTAGCTGAGTAATCCAAAAATTCTAGCTCTGTGTTAGCTCATAATAGGTATTCAATACACCGATCTGAATCAAATACAGAGTTGGACTACTTGTGCAGAGTGCATTGTACAAATGAGATGTTATACGCAGACTTTTAACAGATCATTTCCCGAGAAAATCAATACTTTCCTATACTCAGAACAATCAGAAACAAACGAAAACTTTAATACTTTAAGCACATATTCATCAAACATTCTGCAATTCATTTATCTTAACTTTTTGGCTAATTAACACTACTTTGGCGAACATTAAAATTGCAGTACAGTTTATGTAATTAAAGCAAAAGCTATCACCTGCTTAAAAGTAGTTGCAGGTGGGAGGAAATTAATCTGCTAAGCAAAGTCCTTGCCTGGTTGCAGAGAAAAACTTTTTGTTACAGTTCATTCTGCTCTTGGTGATTCAGAGATTTTGTTATTTCATGAGGAAATTCCGAAGGAGTACAGAACCCCTTGATCTTTACATGACTTCCTTTTATTTTATGGTCCAAAATACAGCGAATGAACATGTTATCCAGATATTAGCTAATAAAGCAAAGAGAAGAATATACGTGGTCAAAAGTATCCCTTAAAAATTTCTTGCTTCATGCTCGCTTTGGCAGCACATACACTAAAAAATTGCTTGCTTCATCCATTGACGATGTAGGAAAATGTCTAGTATGAGGGCTAGGGGTTACCAAGAACTTCTTCAACAACTTGGAAGTCTTGAGGCATCAAATAGTTCAACTGGCAGAAGCAACAATCTTAAAGACATTTTCACTTTAAAGAACTTAAATCAACCAAGGAAATAGCATCTTTCGGCCTCTAGGTTGTTATTTCTACTTCTTGAACCTTTGGCTGAGCATGTTTCATCGAATTCTCATAAAATGAAAATTCATATGATGTAGCTCTACCAGAGATGTTTAAGGAGATTTAACTGTATAATTACTATGTAGGCAAAACTAATAACCTCATCATTAACCTTCTGAAAACTGCGTTATGAAAAAACATTAAAAAGTCTGCAAAGCACAAGAGAAAAAGGTAAGTCCACGATCTGTAGTACCATAGTATTTTATTTCACACTTGATCAGTTCACTAAAGGTCCTCCTTTCGTGAAGAATATCGCACCCTTATCCAGGAAGCAGTCAATGAAAATGATAACAGAGGCACATAAGAGATGTTTAAACACATAATAGTCAGGGGTAGACTGTGCTTTATACAAACTGAATGTTTGAAAACATTAAGTTGTACTTCAGCCAAAATGCTGCCACATTTTGTTTTTGTGGGTTTTGGTGCTAGAGAATGAACCCAGGCCTGGTGTACGTGAAGTATGCACTCTATTGTATTTCAATATTTTGAAGGCCTGACATTGAAGCTATGAATGTTTTTAACAATTTTCTTAGTTCTCTTTGCAACATGAGGGCTCTGGATAATCCCTTCTGTTATAGGGCATAGTACAGGTTTTCAAAAGTGTACAACTGGCATCCCTGCTAAAATCTACTTACCTTTTTCAAAACAACACTCGTTAGAGTATTATAATTGTTTGGTTTATCTGAGAAGAAAATACAGATAACAAAAGTCTTGATTATTACATTTCTAATGCTACCATTACTGTATTATCCTGGTAAATGAGAACTCTCTAAATTTGATTCATCAGGATTAGCAATGTTAATACCAAAGCAGAGTAAATCATGCATGGAATATTGTTTTCCCATCAGCTAATCTGCTAGGACTATAAAGGCCGTACCGAGTTTAGAATGGTTTGATTTAACAACTTTTCGACTTTATAATGATATGAAAGCAAATCCATACAGTCATTCTGCTTTTTACTTTCAGTGCAATATTCAATAAATTACATGAGATCTATAATGTTTTATTGTAAGATAGGCTTTGTGTTAGATGATTTTGTTACAGGTGAGCACATTTATGGTAAGCTACACTAAGCTATGATGTCCAGTAGGATTAACATATCAAATGAATTTTCAACTTACAGTGGGTTTATGGAGATGTAACCCCATTGTAAGTCAAGGAACACCTGCGTGCCCAAATGTAAGACATAAACAGCCATCCTAAATATATCAGTACATCTTTTTGCCTTGAGAAGAGAGTAATTGCAAGCAGTATAAATAGCATTTTTCTTCGAAGATGCAATATGTTGCAGAAAGTGGAGGTCATTCTGAAAATACTCTGAAAATTAATTCTTATACCAAGATATATATGGAGATTATTAGGTTGAATGTGCACTGACCTCAAGACAAAGCCTAAAGTAACTATGTGTTTAAAAATTAAATATTAGATAACTTTTTGTTTACTTATAATGTGACTCTTCCAGAAAAAAATTTCAAAACTTGCTAAATCAAAATTTTGTTGTGATTTTGTATTAGACAAAAAATAAATAAAATTTTATTTTCCTTTAAGTAAAGTACAGCCTAAAGGGAATTCACATTCAATCAGTAGGAATAACTAATAGCATTCTGTTAAATTTTGCATGATACAATATGCTCTGACATGAAGTCCTATTATCTAATTCTGACCCTGCCACTATAACATTTGTAGCCTTTAACACACTACTCAATCTCCCTGACCACTATTTCCACATCTGTAAAGCTAGGATATAATATTCTCTAAAGCTCCATCTCTCTCTGATATGATTTTCCTGAGATGCTGTGGCACACTGGAACTGTTAACTTATGCACAGTATTTCAAGACTATTTTGGGACCTCCACTCCTAATAGATTTACTCCCTTTTCTGAAGCATGCCCCAAGTTAATGAAATACATGAAAGTCCATTTCAATATGCTGGACATTAGGGAATGTATGGTGGCAGTGCCAAGAGACAGGAAACCAATAAAGTAAGCTCTTGTTTTTAATTAACTTACTGCTTAAGGAAGATCTCAGGCCACAGTGCTGAAGGGGGGAGGGAACCCAGTGAGATCCTGTTGGATTCCCTGTGTTGGAAGAGATGAGGTGAAAGCTCAAGGAGAACAAAGCAACTAGAGTGCACAAGATACCTAACCAAAGAGGAGAAAGCTACACGGAGGGAGAACATCAAACATCAACAGAGAGACTCCCTTAGTGTTTAGCTGAGTATTGATCAGTGCTAGGAATAGGGTAAGAAAATGATTTAAGGCTGGGTGAAGAAGTGCTCAAAAGGATTACAAGCTACAATACCCAGCATTCACATGGAAAAAAGCACAGTACCTATTCTCTATAGCTAGGCTGGAAACTCTCTAATTCACTTAGTGATTTGACAGAGGATCCAGAGGCTTTGCCTCTGTACTGAGGAATATTTAGCCCTAAACTGTGGACAGCGCCTATCCCACTTAATAAATCTCAAAAAGCAAGGCCTGAGTCAGTTAGAGATATGTAAATGCCAAACAAGAACATGAATAGATACTCAGCATTATTAGTCATCAAGGAAATGGACATTTAAACAACAATAAGATACTACCACACATTTATTAAAATGGTTAAAATTAAAGACTGAGCATGACAAGTATGGGAAATGAAGAGAATTAGGTTTCTTTTACATTGCTAACAGCAATGTAAACAGTAGAAAGACACAGGAAAACATACTAGAAGTTTCTTAAAAAGTCAAATATGCACCAACTGTGTGATCCAATCTCTCCATTCACAGATTACTCAAAGGAAAAGAAAGTATATATTTATAGAAAAAGTTGTACACAAATGTATCACAAGTTAAAGTAGCTTTATTTCTAACATCAGAACCTGGAAACAATCCAGATGCTCATCATAAGAAAATGGACCAAAAGTTTCTGGTATATCAATATGGAATACTAATCAATAATTTAGAAAAAGAGAGAGCCATGTGTAGTGCATGCTGAAAATCCCAGCACACGTGAGACCAAAGCAGGATTATGAGTTTGAAGCCAGCCTGAGCAATTTAGAGAGTACAAGGCCACCTTGACTATATAGCAACACCCTGTCTCAATAAAACAAAACCAGACAAAAAAAAGAACTATTGAGAAATGCTAAATCTCAAAATACTTATGCTGAATAAAAAACAGACAAAAATATATATTATATGATTATATTTATATAAAACCCAAGAAAAATAAAGTAATCTATAGTGACAGAAAGTAGATCGGCAGTTACCAAGAGGGCTGGTATGGGGAGGGACAGGAGACAGGGACTACATTGAACCATGAAGAAATCTTCGAGGGTGACTGATATGTGCACATCTTGAGCAGAATGATGGCTTCACAGGTATATATGTATACATATGTGTGTCAAAACTTAGCAAATTTCACGCCTCGATATATCAAATTTATTTTGTCATTTATACCTAATTTTAAAAATTATTTTATGTATTACTATAGTATATATATCAAAGTTGAAATATACTTTGAGTAAACTAAATATAATCTATAAAAATAGTCCCCTTAGATACATATAAATGCCCAACTATACCTTTCCTTCCAGAACAACGTAGGTAGCACATTGAACTATGTTACCCTTGGAAAGAATATTCAAATATATGCTCAGTTCTTTGAGGTCTTTTGAAGTTGAATTAATTATTTTTGCTCCTATTGTAATACTTGGGTTCAACAATTACTTAAAGGAGATCAGTGCTGTAATTTACTCTAAATTAACTGAAATTGTCACTAGTGAATTAATAAGATTCCGGATATTTTAATTAAATTATGGATCTCAGAAGCACACTGCGAGTGAGAATTGTAGTGGGGAACCTGCCAACCGCACCCTCAAAGGACCAACTGGCCCCTTCAGGAGAAAGGAGCTGCTTTCACTGAATGGAAATACCCTGGGTTTTTCTGGACGAATGTCAGTAAGTCATAGCTTGCACTGCCAAAATGAATAGATAATGAACAAACTTGTAGGAAAGACACCCATTTTTATAATTCAAATAAAAACCTGCCCCAGCCAAGTTAACAGGGTCTAGCACTCCATGGCCATATACGTCCTGAGACTTCATTTATTTATCTACCCCAGAAACAAAGAGACAGGTTTGAAAGGAGGCTGACATTTAAGTCAACCAGAGAGACCATTAGTTCATTTGTTCATTTATCATAGTGCATTATACTTGGTGTTTTTTTTTTGTTGTTGTTTTTTTTGTGGTGCCGGGGATCGAACTCAGGCCCTTGTGCTTGCAAGGCAAGCACTCTAATCACTGAGCTAAATCCCCAGCCCTTACTTGTTAAATAACTAACTTCTTTGGGGAATGAATTGTATTTCTGCACTATTCAGTCTATAAAAGCAGGGCATGGAATGGTACAGGGATAATAATTATACTATTATTATACTATTTTACAATGATGTAGCACTATGTTCCAGGGACTATTCTAAGAACTATATACATATTGATGCAATTTCTCTCTCAATCATGCCACAGGTTAATATGATTATTAGTACTATTTTAGAGATGAGAAATCTGGAACACAAAGCATTTAAGAATTGATTAATAAGTATGTTTAGAACATCAGGCAGGCCACAGCCCAGTGCAGACATGGGAGATGTCAAAAAGGCACCCTATCTGACTGTGGGATTCTAGATGGGGGGGGACTCCTCTTTAAGAGTTTTAAAAACCAAGTGCTTTGGGAGCATCCTCAGAGCACGGATTGTGACTTGTTCAGTGATAGTTCCCAGCAGAGAAGGGATGGTGTGAGCATTCAAAAAAGCTTTGTTGAAGTAAAAAGACCCATACCAAAATGAGAGGTATCAAAACTAAGGTCCAGTTTGAAGAATAAATGGACAGGAAAGAGTAAAAATGGAAGTTGCATAGGAGAAACGGTGAGGAAGTGAAATAGGGTACACCAGAGGCTATTGTTACTGTTGGGAAGGGACTACACAAAAAGGTGACTAGAATGCCTTCTCATTATCAAAATAAGTTGAGCCAGTTCCTTTGAGGAAGAAGAGTTCCTTTCCAAATCAGCATCCAGGATGAGATAAGTGATGCTTCTGGATTCAAGGAAGTTGCATAAATTTTCTCAGTGCTGATCCAAAGAGGTGGAGTCAATTCTGAGTAACAAATGAGAAGTACCACACACATCCACATGCTTACACAGAAACATGCATCCATACATACTATCGCATATAATAGCATGATAGTTGTATAATTTCCTACGAATTTTCATACTAACTTCATATATATATGATTTCTCATGGCAGGAAAAACAATGGGAGAATTGGTGGAGCACATGTCCAACAATGTCTAGATCTGTAATCTTAACATAGTCCCTAGTACCAAATAACTTGTGATCTCCTCTTGGCCAAAACTCTAGAAATCAGTCAGAAGAGAGTGTACTGTAGCATGGGTTGCAACAGATATGGTGGTGGTATAAACAAAGTAATAATTGGCTGTATTGCCTTAGGGAAGGCTGGGGAGGTCAGACAAAACTTCTATGGTTTTAAAAGTTAGGAATCGAATGGAATGCATCAAGAGAAAAATGAGGAAACATTGATCTTTATTTTGTAGGTATGAGGAATCAGTAGAAAGGGAAATAATACAACCAATAATTTTATGGTTTTTGTGTTGTTTTTTTACAGTATAGAAGATAGATTTTTTTCACATCCATATTGTCCTGCTCTAAAAGATTTTTCATGAGTTTTCCTCTAACAATTTTACTAGTTACCTCAATTCCCTAGAAAATTAGTGCTTATTCCAATTCTATTTTGCCTTATTCCATCTGTGTTACTATAGCAAAATATCTTCAACTGGATAATTTATAAAGAACAAAAATGCATTCCTCACAGTACTAAAAGTAGGGAAGTCCAAGGTCAAGACACTGACATTGGTGTAAGGTAAGGGCTGCTCTCTACTTCCAAGATGGCACCTTCTTAAGGTCCTTACATGGCAGAAGGCAGGAAGGCAAAAGAGTGTTCCCTTCATTTTGAGTGTTCCCCTCCTTTTATAAGGGGACCAATCCCAATGCTGAGGGCTGAGCGCTCATGATTTAATCACCTCCTAAATAACTCACCTGTTAATACTGCTACACTGGAGATCAAGGTGGAGCATGGATTTTGGAAGGGATACTGTCATTCAAACCATAACATACATGCTCAGTGTTATTCTTGAAATGTGTCACGTAAGTTCTGATGAGAAAGCCTAAAAACTGCAACGATCTTAGCAGTTGAAATCACTGTGAAATACTGAATAGGAATCTCAAGAAATAAGAAAGAAATTGCAACCCCCATAGCTCGCAGGCAATACATGCTCATATGAAGGAGGAAGGACAAACACCTGCATGATCAGCAGGAAAGAGCCCAAACGCTGCACTTAGTTGAGACAGAGAACACGTAATTACCTGCATTTAAACCTGAAAAATCACACATTCTGCAGATAAGCATCAGAGCCTGGTAATGTGGTAAAAAACCAGAGCCATTCTAACTATTTTGTTTTTGTTTTTGTTTTCGGTAAGAATATTTGTCTCCTGTTGGGAGAAATCCTGCACTTTTCCTCCAAAACAACCCTCCTGAAGTCACCACTGTCTTCCTTGCTGCTGCCCAACTCAATACACTTCTTTCTAGTTCTCACTCTAACCAACCTCATTACCACTGCTTACCACATTCCCTACAAAGTTATTTTTTCACAAGGTCTCTCTTTTTTCTGCTGCTCCAACACATTGCCAGATTGTTTTGTTTTGTTTTTTAATTTTTATTTTTTACATTTTGTTTTGTTTTGTTTCAATCCCCTCTTCTATTTTCTTCCCATACCTTCCCCACTGGGGAACATCATGGCCTGTTCTTAGCCATCTCTATGATGAGGAGTCTTCATGCCCCAAACTACATTGTTAACTGTTTCAAAGCACCACGAACCCAAAGCCCTAGGCCTAAATTTGTTTCCTTCTGTGCCTGAAACATCTTCCCTCCCCATACTTTTCTGTTTGTAGAGATTAAATCCTTCAATGCTCTAGTTAAGTGGCTGCCTCCTCGGTGAAAAGTTCCCTGCCTTTCTGTCTCGGCATTTTTAATAAAACAAACCACTGCAAAATGTACTAGTTTAATGCAGAGATCACTTATTTAACTAAGAGTTTTATGAGTTAGCAAGCTAAACTGAGCTCAGCTGGGCAACTCTGGCTCCCTGTGATTTCATCTGGGATTCCTCATCTGTTTGGGCTTAGCTGTTGAGAGGTTAGTCTAGGGCAGTGGTGGCAAACCTACGGCACGCATGCTGCAGTGAGCTGTTTGTCCCACTGAAAGCTCTAAAACGTTCGCCATTACTGGTCTATGGGATCCTTAGCACAGGGAATTTATTTCTGCACCGCACAGTCTCTAGTTCTTCAACAAGCTATGATGAACTTCCTCACAGGGCGACAAGGTTCCCAGCACAAGAGAAAAAGATCAAAATTCTGCACTCTTCAAGCTTAGACTCAGAACTAGCACAATGACATTTCCAAAGCATCTTATTGGCCAAACCAAGTCACAAGTTCAGCTCAAATATGAAGGGTAAGAAAATCGATTTCATGTATACATGGAAAGATTACAACTGCAAGAATATGGGAAGAGAATGCATTTGTAACCATTTGATTTTTGTTTGTTTGTTTTGCAACACTGGACACCCCCCCTCATACAAAAGGAGAGCCAATCACTGTGTTTTCATTGCATTATTCAAAATCCAAATGTAGTTTTATCTTACTCAATTACTTATGTATACACCATCTGCACTCCCCTGCAGTTGGGGTTCCTATTTGAATGGAAGAACCACGTTTTATTTATCCGACAATGTCTGAAACCTAATAAATGTTCAATGCATGCTTACTAATTGCTGAAGAACATGAATAGATGACCTTCCTCACCCAAAAGATGATTTCTATAATTGATTGGTACTGCTTACAGGGTTAGTAGTAATCTCTTTCTGATGAAATGTAGAAAAACAATGTTAAATACAATCATTCCTCGTTATCCAGGGGGTGGATGATTCCAGGACCCCATTCGGGTACCAAAATCTCCAAATGCTCGGGTTCCTTATATAAAATGACACAGTATTTGGGTATACTCAAAGTGTATCTCCTTTAAATCATCTCTAGATTACTCATAATACTTAAAGTGGTGTAACTATTTTATAAATTGTTGCCATATTATAGTGTTTAGAAAATAATGACAAGAAAAAAGTCTATGCATGTTAAGTACAGATACAGCTACCTTATTACATAGTATAGGTCAACAACAGCATGATATTTTTTTCAAATATTTTCAACTCAAGGTTGTTTGAATGCTTAGCTATAGAAACCACAGGTAAGGTGAGCCAGCTGTACTTACCTTTTAATGTTGCGTTCCTCTATTCCCTGAACTGTCCACTTTTTCATCACAACAGTGTTCCTCAGATTTAAAAAATTCTGAGCTCCTTACAAAGGAAAAATAATCTAATATACTACTATGTTTATGTGAATGTTAATATGAATTACTGGTGTTTTGCTCTTCAACATGTACAAACATAAACGTAATGTAATTCTTGTAGCTCTTATATGATTTCAAAACCAAAACAAATTAAATAGAAATCAAAACTACAAAACCAATAAAATTCCAATTAAATTAATTTAATATGACACATAATTTTGTTTTACTGAAAGTAAATCACTCCTTACAAGAAGAATAGGGACTAATCTGTTATTGCCCAGGTTCTTTTGAGTTTGTATGCGTGTATCAAATACTGTAAGGGAGGGATCTTTGTCCATAATCTCTAGTGTGCCTTAAAATTTCCTTCATTATTTCAAAGACCCATTTAATTTTTCTCTCTAGCTATAATCTGCCAAGACAGTGAAAATGTAATCTTAGTCATTTCAGAGTTTTTCTTGCTTCTCCCCATGGCTATAATGAAGTTCTTTTGTTCTCACATAGTATCAAAGTACTTGAGATTGGGAGAGGGGTGTGTAGTAGGAGGATGGGTGGTAGGACAGAGTAGGTAAATATCTGGTCTCCAAATCTCTGCCTACACCAATGTTCATGGAGAAACCATTGTCAACATATCCTCATCACTCCGAAGAGTGACTTTATTTTTGTCCCTGGAGCTCCTCAGTCTCAGGGTGCTCTATTCTATGTCCCTGCCTATCTGAGGCACAGGAATCTCCATCATTCTGTCAACAATTCCATCTTCCTATATATATCCAACAACCTTAAATGATGTGGGTCTCACCACCTCCACAGGACTTTAATCCTTGAAGTAACATTCAGATACACTCTACTCTTGTCCCTCAAACATATGTAAATGTTTTCAGCCTCATATATATTCTATCTAGAAATCAAGATGCAGGGAAAAATCGAAGTGCGATAGAAGTCCTCCAACATCTCTGCTAAGTCTTATGGATAAAAAGAATATTTTAAAAATATTATTGAGTCACATTGTCATTTACTATGCAACAACTCATTTCCTCCTTCAGAGTTATCTACTCAGACTCCCACTTCTGCACATAATGACATCATTTTCTAGGTTCTCACTTGGCATGAACATTTCATTTTCATGTTTAATACACTTGTTCTTCTCACTAACCCTCAATAAACATAGACATTGAAAGCAAGTGGAAGTAGCCTGTCATATTTCCATGCAATAATGTGTCCATACAAAAAAACTGGAATATCCATTCATTGAAAGGCGGGGGTGACAATTTGTCAGAATAATAAAAATATAGTAACTGAACATTCTCACAGAGAATTCCCAGTTGCCACGCATCTACTTTTCAGTCTCTGGTCCCTGAGAACTCCGATTTGAAACCCACTGCGTTGCCGCACACTTATCTTCTTTTCAACCCGCCTTTATAACAAGAGATAAGTGCAAGGCAATATGTAGTTGCAGACTGACCACTTTTACTTTTATTTTCAGATGACATTCTGTATTTAACTTTGGGACAGAGTGCTCTTGGGTCCCCCAAACCCACCTCTCCTGACATCTGCCTTGAAAGCACTGCACTTGACTCTTCTCTCCAGGTGATACAATTTCAGCTTTCTACTTTTTCTAGTATCGTTCCTTTGTCACTTTTTAAAAATACATTTTGACCTTTTGTCTGTTCGTTGCATTTGTTAGGCCAAGCCTCCCTTGTCAACCATAAGGAATTTCAGTTGAGAAGTCTGGAAATTATATGGCCAGCATGCACAAAGGTGAATTTGTGATTAGTGCCCTCTGGTGCATGAGGAGGAAAATAGCACTTTCTGAAAAAAAAAAAAAAAAAAAAGCTTTTAGAAAAAAAGGTTGGAAAATTTAGATAAGGATAACCTACTTCTGCTGCTGTCTAAATAATTAAAATCCATTACCCCAAGTGTTGACATACTTGAAGTTAAAAATGAAGATTGTTGTTTACATTATCTCTGTATCCTGAGCACCAGAATCTTGGCTAGAGTTATTTGTTGCGGGGGTCATCTTCCAGGTGTCTATTGGTAACAATTCCGTAAGCTGGACAATTTTAAACTCCAGTGTTTTTAAAGATAGCAAACCTTGGTTTCAGATTACTGGTCCTCTACTAGGGAGTAAGATCTATTTTTAAATTCACTTTTTCCATTGTTATTTATTAAGCACCATCTATATGCTTAATAGTAAAGATCTAAATATTGAAAAAGGCACACCTGGCTTTTGAAGTGCTCACAGTATAGGAAACTAGTAGGCAAGACAAGAGAAGTTACATATTCAATAATTTACTAAATATACATACTTGCAAACACACACATACACACTCATTCACTGGCACACATATTCACAGAATTCACTATAGAATTAATATTCTAAATAATTCCATAAGTCTCTTTTAAGTCTCATAATAATCCTGTAATAGTGACCATCACCTCAACTTTACCTAGGAAAAAACCAAAGTCTGGAGAGGTGAAATACTTTGTCCAAGGTCATACCATCAAGAAGCGGGGATTTAAATATAGAGTCCAGTTCCAGAGTGCTTGCTATATGTTCTGTTCTAACTACATTTCCCAAAAGTATTTTTCATGGAAAGAGTTCAATGGGATGAGTAATTTTAAGAAATATTTCATACTCTCCTTTTATTAGGAAATTCATAATACACATTAATTAGCATACAGAAAAACCTAACTATAAGGAAACCTGTTTTGCGTTGCTTAAACCAAATATCCAAATGTATTTAATTTTGAGTCAAGAAAGTCTCTTCAAAATGTAAACTACTAATCAGAACTTATATTTTTCTAAGTGTCTTGCACATGCTAGGAGCTGAAATTCATAGTACCACACCAGGGAAGGGCACACTGCAGAATACTTTGGCTCAAACCCCAACTCTCACACACCACTGGACAGTGCAGGTTAGGTGTTATTGTGCTCACAAATAAACCATTTCACAATGAAATGTCATTGAATTGACTCGGTGAGAAATTGCTGATCATGTATGCAAAGTATAAATAAGGTAGATGTTTCTGGTGAAGAGGTTGTGCTAGCAAGTCTCCAAATAGCAATTCAGAGACCCGGTTTGTTTTAATCTCACAGCTCTGCCATCATCAACCAATGACCTGGATGTTGGCCCAGAAAGCCAACGCAGGAATGTAACAATTTGTGGCTGTTTCATAGCTAGACCTGGAATAACACCACTTTTCTTCACATTTAATTCTACTGAAATCAGTCATGTAGCCCTTGCTAGCCACAAGGTAGGCTAGTAAATATAAACTTCTAGTGTGCTCAGAAAAGGACTTGTGGGTTTCAGAGAACTTACACAGTCTCTGCCACAGCCTCAGGCACATTCCTGAACACTTGCACTTAAATTTTCTTATCTATAATTTAGGTGATATATCTCATTGGATTTCTGGGAGGGTTACATGAGTTACTATCTTTAATCATTCAGAACTGTATATTAATTTTAGGCATCTGATCCATGTGTATAGACACATATGATCCTAACCATGAAAAGCAAATATTATTATCTCCATTTTTAGAGATAAGAGAGCCTCAGAGATACTAGGTGACTTCCTCATAGTTACTTAGTTGACATGTTGGTCAGGACTCTCTAAGAAAACAAACCCAAAAGTACATGTGCATATACGAACAGAGATGTATTGTAAGGAACTGAATCATGCATATATGGAAGCCAAGAAGTACACATCTGTACCACAGAGCTGCATACTGGAAACCCAGAAAAGCCAAAGCTACAGGCCCCACGGAAGGCCAGCAGGTGGAGAATTGCACCTTACTTGGGAGAGGATAGACTTTTTTTTGCTATACTCAGGCCTTCAAATGATTGTGGATAGTAAACTGAAACAACAAAAATGTTAGTTGCCTTCAGAGATCCTGTCAGAAACACCCAGAATATAGTGTGATGAAATGCCTGGGTGGCCTGTGGCCCAGTAAATTTGATGCATTAA
The DNA here is from genome assembly GCA_004026905.1 of Hystrix cristata. Lineage (NCBI taxonomy): Eukaryota > Metazoa > Chordata > Mammalia > Rodentia > Hystricidae > Hystrix > Hystrix cristata. The sequence continues at coordinate 49,109 of PVJO010013593.1, forward strand.
ATTAATCATCACAGTTGCCAAGTGTCAAAGCTTTGAAAACCTTTCTGAAATCTTGCGGCCCACTCATAGTTTCAAGAGACCTATTGATTTGCACACCTAATCCTTAGATAATCTATTCATCCATTTGATATTTTTTTCTCACTCATAGGATAAAGAAGAGCAAACAAAATTAACCTAGCTGCTGCCCTCAAGAAATTCATAGATATTTAGAAAGTCAATTCTTGTACATTCTGGGAACCAAAGAGGACGATGTTGGTGTGCCATCACCCTCCTCATTCCTGCCTCCACACATACTTACATCCATCCCGGGGGCTGGTGTAAAAATGCCTCAGATGTTCCACGACATCCATGATCCCTCAAGTGCCAGATGAAATACCAGAAAACAAGTGATTTGGCTCATGGAGTAGACAAATCGGTTTCCACGTACCTGTTTGAGACAAAAGGTCACATCCTGATCCTCGTCATTGCTTGATATAACCAAAATTTTCTAAACTGAGTGAGTTTAAAAACATAACTTTAATAATCTAGTTATTGGGCACCAGGGTGGTTCAGCAAGATCACAAATATCTCTAATTGGCATTTATTCCTTTAGGCTGATTTTTCTTCCTATAGGCAAGCAGCACCCAGAAATGTATGAATGAAATGAATTATGTCATTACCCTGGTAAGCATGGGAGAGTCAGAGTTGTTTTCAACCTAAAATTTGCAACAGAATAATCACTAATCAGAAGCACATTGCATCCAACAAAAACGCATGCCCAAAATAAGTGTTTGCATCATCATCTTTGATTTAAACTTGTATCTCATGGAGAAGAACCTTGTTCAATTTACTTTTATAGGCAAAATACAAAATTTCATAAATATAGTTGATTCAGAATCAACTGCCATTACTTGAACACCTACAACATTAACAGTGACCATATTTTCTAGTATAAAGATTAGGACACATCACCTAACGTATGGTTTGCGCTATGAATTTGTGTGAAACTCTTACAAATGATGAAAAGTAGTATTGCAGGTAGTTGCATATTTACTGAAGTGCTACATTTGAAAAGAAAAACCACGTATACATGAAATGAGGCCACCCCAAAAAATCCAAGATAGGCTCTATTATATGGTTTGTTTTATGCACTTAGCAGCATCTCAAGTCATTTTGAGATTAGTTTTTAAAAATTAATGACTCATGAAGAGATTTACTGTGACTAATAAATGTTATCAGAAAATCCAATTTAATAAACGTTTATGATCACTTAACTACAAGTCAGTTACTAAGAAGGGTATAAAATTGGCCAATAGACTCCGACCTCGAGCAGGAGAAATATGAGATGTACCCAAGTAATTACAACACATAGCAGATTATGACAAATGTCACTAGAGGTCTCCCCAGCTTGGGCAACTATCTGACCTAGTAGATTTAGGGAAACAGGCTTGTGGCTCTTTCTACAATTCCTTAAAATTCAGACAAATCACAGGTCAAAAAAAAAAAAATTCTGAGTGAATCAGAGACTTGGGCTTATTAAAAACTTGCAGAGACTGTTTCAGTGGTCGATTCAAAGTCTGACACTCAGATGCCTTTGCTCCTGAGTTGTGTCCCTAAGGTTAGCTTACATATTACTATTTGAGCTCGTGTGACGAACTCCTCCCTCCTAACCTGTTCAGGGGTCCCTACCCCAACCGGTTATCCAAAATGGTTACAAAAAATGTCATTTTTACCTTCGGCCAATTAATTATCGAGGGGGGGACGATTAGGAGAACAAGACTTATCTGTAAGGGTGAGCACCATATAATTTTAGAATTGACAGGCTTTGCTGCAACCACACCAGATGAGTCCGTAAGTGTCATGTCTGGCCTTCCTTTTCCAGCACGGGCCAGAGTACCAGTAAAATGTCCCCCAAGTTCAGAAAAAGGGGACAACAGAAAGATGTTGTAAAGCAGACGGCATCTGAGATGTGTTGGAAAACTGGTAGGATTTTGGAAGAGGGCTTTCTAGGCAAAGAGGGAAGAATCAGGAAAGTGTCAGAAGGAAGAAAACATGAGCAGAGAACTGC
>PVJO010013594.1:0-51195 GCA_004026905.1 Hystrix cristata
AAAAAAAAAAAAAAAAAAGGACAAAGAGTGTTGTAAAACCACTGCATTTAGGTCCGAGTGCTTCTCATCATACTTTATTTGCTGCGAATGTGCTTCTTGGTCAGTAGCAAGGCTGTTTATAATAGTAAGTATAAGTCATTCTGTAAACCGGGAATTACAGTTTTGGCAGCAACACTGAGAGCAGGTGTTGAGACTGTGAGAAAGGGGGCAGGGAGGAGGCGCCAGGCAGCCGCGGGGGTGGGCGTGGCGTGGCGGACTGACCGTGGTCAGGTGGAGCAGGAACGCCCAGCTGAACTGAGTTGGTGGGTTCCGGGTGTGGAAGATCCACCTGAGGACTGTTGCCAACACAACATTAAGGAAAACGGGAGCAGAAGATGGCGGCGGCTATTTCGCAGGAGAAGCTTTGTTGTGGCTGGTTCTCCAGAAAGGAAATTAGCTGTCCTCGTCGCAGACGGAGCTCGGGGCCTTGCTGTCATCAGGGATGGCTGCCGTTTGATTCAGGTGAGCTCTGGTCTTTATCTCCACCGTGAGCGTTGTATCTTGGCTCCAGTATCGATTTCTTCAGCGTTTTAGTGAAGACATGGACGAACACGGGACAGTGCGGTGGGCTCCCAGCCCTAGATGGGATCTTTTGGGTCGCCAGTTCATAGGTAGATGTTCAGCTCCTGCATTTGGCTTGTGTGTGATTGTTGTAATTCTTAAGTGTCCTGTATTCGATCTGTTCCCTTGCAAACCGCTGACCCCAGAAAAGTAACTAATAATCTAGAAGTGAGCTCCACTAATCCCTGGGGCAGATTCCAAAGCTAGTCAAGTAGAAACCCCATCCAAACTGCCACATCCCTCTCCATTTCAGCTTAGTACCCAAACACATCTCCCTGAACCACACACAATCTCCAAATAAAGACAATAGCAAGTTCGTAATTCCGCCTAACACGATACAACTATCCTGGGTATAACCAGGAATGCGATAATCCCTTTCTCTAAGTCTCAACCATTCCGACATTTTTTTAAAATTTTATTAGTACATGTTTTCAGCACAAGAAGTTGGTACATTCATCTCAGGTAGTAAGTGGATGTACACTTTTAACCCTCTTCCCTTCCCATTCACCCCCTCCTCTAAGTCCTCTTTCCCTTTTTCACTCTTATTGTTGTTATTAGATTATTATTATTATTATTTAATGTTTATGACATATAATGTTTACATTCACTCTGAGTATTTTGATACTTGTAAGAGACATTTTATATAGTTTTACTTCCCCTTCCTGGCCCCCTCCCATTTTCAAATGATCTCCCTGTTTCCTACTATCAGTCCTTTATTTTGCTCTTTATTTGTACTTTTCTTTACTCAAATGAGAGCTAGCCTATGTTATTTAAGCTTGTGTGTCTGATTTATTTTAATTAACATATTTTCCAGGTGTATCCATTTTCCTACAAAGGTCTTGAATATATCCTTCTTTGTAGCTAAGTATTATTCCATTATGTATAAATACCACATTTTCTTTATCATTCATCTATTGATGGGCATACAGGCTGCTTTCAGGATTTAGCTAATTATGAATTGTCCTGCAATAAACACTGGTATGCATGTATTGCTGTAACATGATGTCTTTAGCTTTTTTGGGAAGATTCATAGAAGGAGAATAATTGGGTCAAGTGGAATTTCTAATTTTAGTTCTTTGATGAATCTCCATATTGATTTCCATAATGGTTGTACTAGTTTATTTTCTTCCTAACAATGTAGGAGGATTCCTCTGTCACCACAGCCATGCCGGCATTTATTATTCTTTGATTTCTTGATGATTGCCATTCTCTTGGTGTAAGATGAAATCTAAACATTGTTTTAATTTGCATTTCTCTGTTGGCTGGAAATGTTAGATACTTTTTCATATTTTTTGGCTATTTGTACTTTTTCTGAGAAGTGTCTGTTCATTTGAGTTGTCCATTTCTTGATTGGGTTTTTAATTTTTTGTGGTCTAATTTTTTAATTACATATTCTAGATATTATTCCTCTGTCTGAGGAATAGCTGGAAAATTTTTTCCCATTCTGTAAGTTGTCTTTTCATGGTAATTGATTCATTTGATATAATCCCATTTTTTGATTCTTGCTGTTTTTCCTTGTGCCATTGGAGTTCTGTTTAGAAAGTCCTTGCCTACACCTATGACTTTAAGTGTTTTATCTATTTTATCTTCCAGAAGTTCATTGTTTCTGTTTTAATATTTAGATCTTTGATCCATTTTGAATTTAATTTAGTACATGGTGAGAGACATGGATCCAGCTTCAGCCTTCTTCAAATAGATAGCTAATTTCCCCAGCGCCATTCGTTGGACAGGTTATCTCTCTTCCAAAATAAGTTCTTGGCCTTTGTGTCAAAGGTTGAATAGCTGAACAGGTCTGTGTGTATTTCCATAGCCTCTATTCAGTTCCTTTGATCTATGTGTCTATTTTTGTGTCAATATCATGCTGTTTTTAATGCTTTTGTTTCACAGTATAACTTGAAATCAACTATAACATCTTTTGGCTCCACTCACAGCTTGCAGCTCTCCTGGGCTGACTTCACAGGGTTTCCACTGTGCCTTTGGCTTCATTCTCACAGCTTTGTGTACTCCCTCTCAGGGACTCCAAGTTTGGTCTTCCAGGCCATCCCTTGAAATCAGGGTGAAGCCCCAAGACTTACAGTTCTTACATTCTGGGTGCCAGTAAGACTAGTGTCATTTGGATGATGCCAGTCTGATGCCGATGTCTGCTGTCGGTAGACACACTAGTCAGGTGCACTTGGACCACAGATGCAGTGAGCTCCGAGTGTCTGGCTGGCTGTTTGTGGTAAAACTAATCCTGGGAACCAATTCTCACGAAGGCGCTCCTCGAGCAGGGCTCGCCTCTCTCCTTGTGCAGAAACTCTCCTGGCAAAACAATGGCTGGCACTTTCATACTGACGAGCTTGTAATGCCGGGATCTGATTCCCGAGATGTCCTTAAGGTGTCTTTTTTATAGTTCCTGTACAAAGTATTTGGTCTCTTTCAGTGGTGGTGATTTCTTCAGCTCCCACACCTCTTGAACCCCACCTTTCCACACAGCTTCTGCTGGCCCCAAATATAAGCTTTTAAAACTTGTCTGCACTAACTTTTTCCCAGACTCGCGGGTATAAATCTGGCTAACAGCAGCCAGTAGGACCCAGAGCTTAAATATTAGGCTGTCTTTAAATTTCCTCTGCCGGATTAATTAGTCTACAGCCCTTCATCTCAGTCTCTGAGAAAGTCTGGGAATCTAGACAAATTGCAGGCATGTTTTCCACCAGAGTGTAATACATGCAGCCTCTAGTCCAACTCTCAGCGGGGTCCTTTTCCCAAGTGAAACCCTCTGAGCCTGGTCTTTAGTGTCTGCATTTCTGTCTGCATTCTGGTCTTCCGGCCTCTTAACAGAATCACCCAGCAGACTCTGCTTACAGCGTTCCATGACTTCTGGAGCCCGAGTCTCCAAACATTTCCGAAATCCTCCTGCAACCCAGTTCCGAAGGCTTCTAAACCACATGGTCATGCACAGCCACAACAACCCCACTTCTCTTGTGCCAATCTTTCGGGCAGGGTCGGATCTTTCATTAATGAGACACAGTACACAATGCCCAGAATTTAGAGAAGGTGAGATTCAGTTGGTTTCGGTGCATGATAGCTGGCTCCAAGGCAAAGACATCGACTTTTGTAGGAGGGCAAAGATATGCAAAACAGCTTAGTTCTTGGCCATGGGAGAGCCAAGCAGGGGAAAAGTGTCAGAAAGGAGGACAGAGAAAGAGGAAAGGAGAAAGAAATGTAGTAGAAAACACAAATTGAAAATAAAGAGCATGTTTTGGAAGAAAAGACAATTGGAGCACAAAGTAAAACAAAACGTAAAACCAAAACAATGATATTAAGAATATCATCTAAAAAGGGACAGATAGGAAGTAAAATAGGAACCAATAAAGCCACACAAGAGAACTGCGTCACAGCCTCATCGCAGAACAAGCACAGGTGAAACTTCTGTGTCCATGAGCAGAAGGGACTGGTACTAATCAGTGTGGACACAGAAGAGAAAGCGCAAGTCTGAGGTCACAGAGTCCAAGCGCTCATTTGAACCAGCAGCGTCTCCGAGCCCTGAAGACCAGGTAAGACTTACTCAGCACCTTTGAAAACTCACAATCTTCTTAGATTTTGCAAATATTTCTATGTATGTTGACCAAACCCAGAGCTTCATCAACCTCTCATCTCAGTGCACCCCGTTGTAGTCACATGAGGTTGTTTGAGAATGTAGTTTTTTTAGTATTTAACAAATAATTCAGGTTCAGAGAGATTGATGACCAAGAGCAAACGCTGAGGAAGTTGAGCTGAGAGCCACAACTTCGCTGTTCTTGACTTGAGCTCCACTGTCACCCTGTCATTCTAGCAAGAGGACTTGTGGTGGGTGGTTGACTGAGTGGCAGTGTGGGGAAGAATAAGTGTGAAACCTTGAAGGCAGGATCAGCATGTGGTTCCTTAGCTGTCGTTTGAAAATGTGTCATACAAGCCATCTTCTTCCAAGATGTCCAGAGACAGTGAAAATAACTGAAATTGAATGAAATGGTGCTTCAGATTCCTATAGAGCCCAATTACAAATAAACAGCCTCATTAAAGCTGTAAATACCTATAAAGCACATCAGAGCAGGAACAGCCAGCAGGGAGGCACAGGTGTGCGCAGTCACTACCAACACTTAGCATAATTTAAATATGGAACATAATTTAAAGTAATTTATGGGACAGTGCAAGCGTATGAGGCTCTCCCAACCAGTGACTGACAAAAGAAGTAGCAATGAGAGACGGAAATGTCTACTTTGTGAGCATTGTGTTTCTCCGGTTTGCCCTTTAGTTTTTCTCTCACTCCTCCATGTCTCTCCTCCTATTAGCACTGAAACTGCCTGGTGTTTTCTCTGATTCTGTGATGTGTCTCACACCAGCCTCCTTCCTCTGAAAGTTACTCCGTATCCCGTCATGCATTCTTCTTGTTTAGATGCTACTTCAGTGTGTCTTCCTCCCGAACTTTTAGAGCGAGGGTCCTCTACTATGATTAATAGTATATTTTGGAAAGTGAAGTTTTTTTGGAAACCTTATTGTACAAAGAGAAAGATAACGGGAGTAGTTATTTGAGGCTAGGAAGTAAACTTTCACTGTTATTCAGTTTTATGATATTAGAATGTAAAAATGAGAATTATAGAAAACTGAAGGTAGCATGATAGGTCATTTCCTGTAATACTTTGTATATGCAGTAAAATTTTCATCAGTATGACTCAGTGAGTTTTATATTGGGACTAAATCACCATGGGTCCGGCAGAATTAATTCCAGTGGCTTCAAAGTTAGTATTAAGTAGCTCCATAGGTAAGAATGATGTCTAGAGGGAGCAGCTAAACTATTCTCACATTGAACACACAAACAAAATTTTCCTACTGTGATTCATTGGGTTGCATTAGAGAAAAAATGTTGTCATAGAATACATTGTTTGAAAACATTTATTTTGCTCTCCCACAGCCTAGTCAAATTTACCAACAAATTGTTGGATGGTGAAAGTGTCTGTAGACTTTACATGTTGTCGAGTAAAAATGTTAACAGTCTAGGCCATAGTTTCCTCATCTAAAGGATAAACAGAGTAGACTTTAAAAGGTATTCTTGACTTGGCAGCGATGAATCTTTTATTGAGAAGCCAAATGTGGGCTTGTCATAAGAGCATCTCTTATGTGTAAATAATGTGCACGTTCCCAGCGCCTTGTTCTGGAGAGAGAATGAATGAATTCTGTTAGATTCCATGCAAAGCAGCCTGCATGTCTCTTTGCCTCTTTAATACCCCATTCACACCCTGATGTTTTATCAGTAGTTTACTAACTTTAACAATGATCTACAGAATTCACCAAAAATACAGAAAATTGTGATACATCAAAAAGTTTCTGATGTATGATGCCTGGAATAGAGCCTATCTAAGAAATATGGTAGTACATTGGGGCCCCGTCACAACTACAGGTGTGAGCTGTCCGAAACATGTTAAGATGATAAAACAGAATGTTCTTTTGTAGTCTATGCGGCTTAGCTTAATGGTTTCCTGCCTATAAGGGGTCACTTTTCTGCAGTGGTTTGAAGTGGAAGGCCGAACCAGCCCACGGGCTGACCCGGTCTCACCCAACTTGGTCATGAGAGGGAGATGCCACCCAGAAACAAAGAGCCAAATTTGAGTCCGCTTTATTAATAGCTGGCAATCGAGAGAGCACTCATGTGCAAAAGGAAACTCTGGATGCCTTTCTGCAGTTTGACCAAAGCTTTTATACAGTGGGAAAGGTGGTTACATTTTACATTGGAATTCCTTTGAGCGATACAAGTAATTGTTTATACCAGGTGTTGGCCTTCGTTTAAATTTGTCTCTGTTTGTGTCTCTCTGCCTGAGTTTGGGAGGACGTGAAGTTGGGGACTCAAATGGGATTTTAAGGATGCTGGGCACTAGGGGGAGGTAAAAGGAGTTATGTAAATATAAGGACTGGTGGGATTGCTTTGTGAGGGATCTTTGATATTCAGAGGAGTGAAGGAGGCAAAAGGGTCAGGGCCTTGGTGCTGGCTGGGAAAGGGAGAGTCCGAGGGTAAGGTGCAGATAGGAGAGTGTAACATTCTTCCTGCAGTCTTGCAGATGTTTTGGTTACAATAAACAAAAGGCACGCAGACAGGGTTGTAAAGCTAGGCCGACCTGGAATTTCCTATGCTCGAGTTTGGAAGAAACAAATGAAATGGGCTTTGCTTCTGATTAACCCTTCTCATTCCCCACTTCTCTTGGGCCAAATTAGAGTGGAATTATGATGTCATTTCAGGTTTAAACTCCCCAGGGATTTATATGTTTCAAGGACCTCTAAAATAATGTCACTATGGAGGCAAAAGCACTAGTTTTAAGTTTCTTTATTCCATTACTTTTGACTTCTACAAACTCAGTTCCTTAGCAAAATATACTGGAGATTTTCTGCGAGCTGTGAGACAACCCTGGTTCTATGTCTAAGGATCGCTGATAAGAAATGGAACTATCCACTGTCCTGATGTTTCACTAGAAAAAGGCTCAAAGAAATGACCGCAATACGATAGAACTTCATCCGCTTCAGTTTTTAAACACAACTGCTATACTGATAAGTGAGGGATTTCATAAACCGTGAATGTTCTCGTAAAGCCTTTTACATTAAATTGCCACAAACTAAGGCTTCCTTCTTAAAAAAAAAAAAAAAACAGCAAACATCTGGCTTCTTACCCTATATCTAGTAACTAATCATGTTTCAAATTTGAAACTCCAGACTTAGTAAGAAGATATTTTATTTGGAAAGATTGTTTAAAAACTAAAAAATCTGTTGGACTAGGAGGAGGCAGACTATTGCAATAGAAAGCTTTGACCCCAACATCAGTACGCGTCTCAGGGGTTAGATGAAAAGTTCTTCTGTGGGGAACAGTGAAAGAAAAAGGCGAGTCAGCAGGGTGAAAGGCTGGTGAGCAGACTGTGGGTTGGAGACTCCCCATATTCACACCACTCTCAGGCGGTGCTTGTTCGAAGGGGCTCTGCGCTGGCTCAGGAACCCGAAGATTAAAAACAACCCAAATTTAACAGGCATTTTGTTCAATTTGTCCACGGGTCAAGTAGTTCAGCTAATTGTTTATGAGCTAACAAATGGGATTTGGAGGGTCTGAGGCTGCCTCGTTATAGGTAAAAAAGGGGCATCCTGAGTAATATCTGTGTCTTATGGGGCAGAGTGATTATTTGCAGTCACCTGATTCCCTGGGACAAAAAGAAACAGAGCGAGGGAATTTCTTTACTGCTTGCCAGATTCACAGAGCTGATAGAATTCAACATTGCACGTGTTTCCAAACGTCACTGTGAAATATCAGATGCAGTTTGTTATTTCTCCCTCACTGCACATCTTTCATGGCTAGAAACCAATTCTTCACTGATCTGGAGGCATCGGCCTCTTATAGGTGGAGTGGGGTGGGGACGGGGCCTAGCTGTGTTGGATAAATGCACAGCGGGAAGAGCTTCCTTTATCTGAGGCATTCAGAAAAGAACTGCACTGTGAAGTCACACAGAGATGCATTCTGCCCCTCACCAGGACACATATTTTTTCCCACTCCCACTCAATGTAGAAATGGTTTCAGCCACATTATGTGGTCAAAATTCTGGCAGCCAAATTTAGATTCATGGAATTTTATACCTGGACTATTGGTTGAACTCAGAGAAGGCATTTTTCTTTGTTTCATAAAGTAAATTGATATTGCTCGTTATGTTCTGAGCACTGTATTGTACTGCGGGTTGCCAGGTGTGAAAGCATCATTCATGTCTAATTTCACAGCCTCAAGATTAGCAACTCTGGGTAGAGTCCAAGTTTATAAATCACCTAAGACTTCTAAATCAAATTTAGCATTCTTAGAAAAAATAGAATTTTCAACATTCCTGTTTAATAAATAATCTAAATCTGATCACCATCTTGAACGTGTTCCTCTCCCTTCTCCTCTTGCTTTCTTCATTGTCATCATCATTTAACCCACAAATCGCACAGGCTGTGGAGTAATCAGGTGGTTTCCACAAGCTCTGTGCCGTGTGCCTTCACTCCCAAGGAGCAGCTTTCTCTGCTTCTCCAGAGAAAGTGTGATAAATTGCACACTATAGATGTACATTTAACCACTGGTGGATATGAAGTTCTCTATTAGACTACACAGAGATGCGCTGTTTCATGAGATAATAATGAGAAAAGATGGACATAAGCTTCTAAGAGGCCAGATGGGGCAGAATGCAGTTTGTCTGAGACAGAGTCGTCTCGGCCTGGCTCAGTCCTGTTAGGGTGTTCTGTGATTCTGATGACTTGAAAGAAATAGGCAGGTCCAACATCTGGTGCTAAAATGTAAGACACATAAAACCACAAAATATATTTTCTTGGATGTCATATGGGACTGATTTCATTTGAATCATCACTTTCTATTTATATGGCCACATATATTTTTAAATGTGTTCTATAATTAGTCTTTAGCTTTAAAGCTGCCATTTTGTGATTAATTTTCTTAATCTACGGTGCTCTTGCTGTCTTTCTGAACCTGACTTTTAATTTATGAAATACTGATGAAAGTAAAATAATAGCTTGATTATGCAATGTATGTAGGACACCCAGCCCCAAACTCGGACAAGTTCTTATGAAGACCCGGAAGATATAATTTTATCTGTGTTACCATAATTTAAAGGATGATGAAACATTATCACTAGATGCTAATACTTTATAATTCATGCTGAGAAAGTCTTGAAGTACATGCTTGTAAGTAATGGTGCTAGAATTTCCAAGGTTTGTATCTGTATAATATACATACATCATAGAATTACATTCTATAGGTCGAAATATAAATGAATATGAGTATGGGCTTAATTGTCCTAAAATGACTGTGTTAAAAATTATTCATTCCATACATCCATACCAAGGAAGACAGACAAGGGCCAAGGCACAGGCTGTAGGAACTTCCACGTGACTTTGTCAGGTCAACAACATTGGGCTTCTCTATCTCACTCCACAACTGTGCTGCAAGTTAAAATGTCACTAAATTAAAGTTTGTCCTAAATATAGCAATGAGTTAATTAAGGGTCAGAAAGATCTTGGAAAGATAGGTAACGTATCTGAAACATGTTAGCTGTGATGCCAGCACCTGACTTTAATAGACGCACACTTTCTTTGTGCTCCACATGGACCCATTTCATTGTGACATGGTCTTACTTGTAATGATTGTTAACTTACCACTTTCCAGGCACAGTACTAACCACCACATACAGGTCCATGCAGAAAATGCTTGACCATTCTAAGGGCTTATTATCATCATGTTCATACAAGCAGATAAAAAATTGAGGCACCAAATTGCAATAGCACTTCTGCAAGACCACAGACACACACACACACACACACACACACACAAATACAAAGCAGATTATTAAGCCTTAAGAAAGGAGATTCTGTCTTTTGCCAAGACCACAGATCTTTACAGAAATGAGAGGGAAAACTACACTAGCCTAAGATCAAACAGAACATAGAATTTCATTTAAGACCTGTCATTTACTGGCTGTGTTATCTAAAGAAAGACAATGAATAAGTGGGCTTTTTTCCAAGTCTGTAAAATGGAAATGACATTATATGTTGTTTCCTGTTTCATGGGTCAGTGCAGCCAAATCAAAGCATGTAGTAAAGGTGAGAACTCATTGTTGGTTAAGAATGGAGAACTCTTCAGCAATGGCGAATGCCTTAAATTTTTTTTAATTTTATTTTATTTTAATGGTACATTTTAGATGTGCATAGTGATAATATTCATCATAGGGGATTTGTACCTGTACATGATATATCTTGTTGCTTCTTTTTTCCCATTCCCCTCCCTTCCTTTCACCCCCTCCTCCCTCCTTATTTACAAAAGCTTTGTTTCTATTTTTTCCTTCCATTTCTTATTTCTCTTGTCCCTCTCTTCTTTCCCCCTCCCTTGTTCCCTTTCCCATTTGGACATTCTCTTCCCTTTCCCAATATAATACATTTTAGTTTTTATTTACACTTTCAGTTTCTCACACCAGAGAAACAATGCGGTATTTAAACGTATGTCTGATTTATTTAGTTTAAGAGTATGGTCTCAAAATGCATCCATTTACCTAGGAATATGTCAAGCTTATTATTCTTTATGGCAGAGTTGTACTCCATTGTGTAAAAAACCCACATTTTCTTTATCCATCCTGCTGCTGATGGGCGTTTGGGCTGCTTCCAAGATTTAGCTCTTATGAACTGTGCCGCTATAAACATGGGTGTGCATATGTCACTGTGGTATGATGCTTTTAATTCTTTTGGGAAGTTACCAAGAAGTGGAATATAGCAGGGTTGAATGGAATCTCTAGTCCTAGTTCCCTGAGGAATCTCCACACTGATTTCCATAGCGGTTGCACCAGTCTACACTCCCACCAACAGTGGAGAAAGGTTCCTTTTTCTCCACAGCCCCGCCAGGATTTGTTATTGGCTGATTTGTTGATAATAGTCATTCTTTCTGGAGTGAGGTGGAATCTCAGGGTTGTTTTAATTTGCATTTCTCAAATGACCAGTGATGTTGAACATTTTTTCATATGTCTGTCTGCTGTTTCTACTTCTTCATCTGAGAAGTGTTTATTCATTTCAGTTGCCCACTTTTGGATTGGGTCTTTAAATTTGGGGGGTCTGATTCGAGTTCTTTATATATTCGAGATGTTAGTCCTTTGTCAGAGGAATAGCTGGCAAAAAATTTTCCCACTCTGTGGGTTGTCTCTTCGCTCTGTTGATAGTTTATTTTGCTGTGCAAAAGCTTTTTAATAAGATCAGGTCCCAGTTGTTGATTCTTTGTGATATTTCCTGGGCAACTGGGGATTTGTTCATAAAGTCCTTGCCTACACCTATGTCTTCAAGAGTTCTACCTCCTCCCTCTTCCAATAGATTTAGTGTTTCTGTTTTAATATTTAGATCTTTGATCCACTTTGATTTTAGCTTAGTGCATGGGGAGAGATATGGGTCTAGTTTTAACCTTCGGCATATGGAGAGCCAGTTTTTCCAGCACCATTTATTAAAGAGACTGTCTTTCTTCCAGTGAAGTTGTTTGGGCCCTTTGTCAAAGATAAGGTGACTGAGAGTGTTTGGACCTGTTTCTTCATCTTCTAATCTGTTCCATTGGTCCTGGGGTCTGTTTTTTTGCCAGTACCATGCTGTTTTTATTAGAGTAGCTGTGTAATATAGTTTTAGGTCAGGGATTGTGATGGCCCCTGCTTTGCTTTAGCTGCCCAGAATTGCTTTTGCTATTCTAGGTTTCCTTTGGTTCCAATGGATTTTAAGATTGTCTTCTCTCATTCTGTGAGGTATGCTATTGGTAATTTAATTGGGATTGCATTAAATCTGTATAGCAGTTTTGGGAATATGGCCATTTTCACTATATTGGTTCTTCCTACCCAGAAGCAAGGGATATCTTTCCATTTTCTGGTATCCTCTTCAATCTTCTTTTTCAAAGTACTGTGGTTTTTGCTGTATAGATCTTTTACTTCCTTCGTTAGATTGATTCCTAGGTACTTCATTTATTTGGATGCTATTGTGAAAGGTGTTGTTTCCCTAATTTCTCTCTCAGTGAGTCTGTTGTTTGTGTACAGGAATGCTATGGATTTCTGAGTGTTGACTTTGTATCCAGCTACACTGCTGAATTTGGTTTTTAAATCCAGTGTTCTTGTCTCCTGATGAAGAAGCATGGGCCCCACAGCTCCTTCGGCACAGTCTCCTGGCTTCCCCAGAAGGGCAGGAAGTTCCTCTCTAATCCAGCTGAAGTCTGGGGCTGCAAGGGGCTTCTCTCCTCTGCCTGGAGTTACTAGGCTGCCAGGAGAAGCAGCTGTCTGGGGCTGCTACATACACACATCTGTAGATCTTGCTCAAAATTGCAGCTCCGATACATTTCTGCTGTTTTGACCTGCAGATAAATCTGTTCTGCTTTTCAAACTTTTTCAGGTTTCCCAAAATGGAGCCACTGAGACCCTAATGACCCAGTTCATCATCTGTAACTCACCAATCTCCTCCAAGTGGAGGTTCTCTGGACTATTTGGGGAATTGGGGTTTGACAAACAGACTCAGAGACTGAGGCTAACACCACCTCATGTTCTGCATCTCTGAGTCCTCCAAAATGTAGGCCTGGTTATTTGTCTTCATCCCATTGGCCCAGAATTCTGCTTCACAGTGCTTATTTTTAACCTCGATGTCCCATTGTGTCTCTTTGGCCTACTTAAAGATCACAGTTTATCAAATGAGTTGAACTTGTCCAGAATTTTTTTTATCACAGTGATAATATACCTTTTACTTTGGAGAAATATGTTTTATACAACTGGCATTGCTGCCATGATTACAGCAATCTGTGAGGAAAAATATACATGTTGTTTTGGCAAGTGATATGGAACCCTGACTATGGAGCTATCTACGTTACTTATGAGTTTAAACTGGAGAAAATCTAAAATACGGACACAAAATTTCAATTTTCTCTCCCAAGTACATTAGAAACTATGTTTTAGGGATCTATGAGTAATTATTTAATGGGTACCTTACATATAGTTAACATTCTTCTAGGAGAGTTGGTGTGTTTCTAAACAGGTAACAAACGGTTTCTGGTGTTACAGGACTTGCATGCTAATGTTGGGAGAGGAATTACACCCTGTAAACATGAGGATCAAAGAGTAAATATTGATAAATGGGTAGAAATAAATAATGGGGAAAAGCAAAAGAATTACTGACTTTAGCAAAGGCTTCTTAAAGGAAAGAAATTAAACTGGGATTTGCTATTCAATTCATGATAAAAATACTTTGTAAAGTAGGAGTAGCAGGTAAATGTATGAATATGACAGAGCTCATTTACTACAAAACCTACTCTGTTCACCATACTTAATGGTGAATGTTAGAAGCTTTTCACCTATATTCAGAAATGACAAATAAGTACACTTCCTATCACTATTCTACTCCAGATCATGCTGAAGGCTGTAGAAAATTATTACAAGAATGAGAAATAAAAGCACAAGAAATGCAGCTTTCATCATTAACTAACATAATTGCATATGTGGGAAAAAACGGAAGTCTATATTAAAAGTTACAACTCATAAGTGAGTTCAGGAAACTTTTTGATTATCTTACAATAGAAAGGTCACTTTTCTTTCTTATATAATAAATTGAGCATCAAACCAATTTTAAAAATTAAATGTAATTGCCTTAATGTATTAGTAATAACTTCAAAATATTAAATGCTGAAAATATGCTTGGTAAACAAGATCTCCATATAGATAAAATAGATAATATTGAAAGAAAATAGGAAGAAATTCATGAAAGACAAATGTCCTATGCTCATGACTTGGAAAATATTATAGATTTTAATTTTTCCATCATGGTTTGATGGTTCAGTGTAACACCAAGCAAAGTCTCAGGTGATTTGCTCTAGGTAGAAATTAAATAAAGAAGGTCTTAAAATTTACATGAAACTTATAAAGAATAGTCAAGCACTTGTAAAGAAGAAAAGACAAATATAGATGCTGTAATAGACATCAAATCTTTTCCTATAATCACTGTAATAAAGAAAAGATCTCATTGGTGCAAGAATGGACAAATAACAATGCAGTAGAGACAACTCTATGAAAAAAAGCAACTATTAAGGGACAATTGATTTAAGAAACGAAACATCTGAAAAAAAGTATAGAAACTGAGCTGGACCAAGAAGATGTCCATAAAAAAAAAAACATTGGAATTTGACATGTGCAAAATCAATTGCAAGTGTATGAGTGACCCAAATGCAACGGACGGAATTACAAAACTTCTGGAAGACATAAATGAGTGTCTTGGTGGCTTTGTATAGCGTGAGATGTATTGGAACACAGCGAGCATTACTGTAAAAGAAAAAAGTGCTGGTGTGTTGGGCTGTACTAAAATCGCCCAATCGTACTTTCAAACGATGCCATTAAGAAACTGAAAAGGCCAGTCAAAGACTGGACAGTGTTGCTTAGGACTCACAGGCGATCGATACTTGGACAATCTACCCAGAAGGAAAACCCAAGAAAAATGGACAGAACACTTCAACAAGTGAAACTTGTATGTTTTGTGCTCGGATAGGAGCCATTTTTAAGTGCCCACACAATTTAGGGAAGATTCTCAAGTGTGATGGACAAGGGAAATTAAAACCAGCAGAGCAAAAACACAATAAAACTTTCACTATCAAGACTAGAGAGTATGTGGAGCAATAGAAACCCTCATAAACTGAGAGTTAAATTAGCAATTAAAACCACTTTGGAAAATAATTTGGAATTATCTCCCACAAGTTGGAAATAAAGCAACCATATGATTCAGAATTTCCACAGTAATATATATGCAATAAAGGAATGTGTGCAGCAGTACAGTAATGTACATGTATAAAAATAGCTATATAATTATTATTGGTAATAGCCAGAAACCAGGGAGAATGTGCACACACACACACACACACACACACACACACACACACACTCTACTATTCATTAATATAAAAGAAGTAAGCAAATTGTGGAATATTCATATTCTATATAAGGTGGTATGGAAAAAAAGACACAAATGTAACTCACAAATGGTATTTGATATTAATTCAAAATAAAGGCTTCCATAAAACACCACATAGCATTGAAATACAATAGAGCATTGAAAATAAATTAATAATAGCAAGAACATAAATCTTAAAAACAATGCTGAACAAAACCTGTGTACACTATATAAATTAACTAGCATACAACATTAAAAATAAATCAATTATAGCAAAAATGTAAATGAACATTACAGATGTGATTACTAAGAAAAAACTGGATGTATATATACTATATAAATTATATTAATTTCAAATATAATTGACAATAAGCTGTACTATTACCAGGGACTAAGTTCTGTCCCCTCCAAGCTCACATCTTGAAGTCCTAACCCTCAGGGGGACAGTGTTGGCAGACGCAGCCTGGGGTTGTATCTAGGCCAGGTGAGGTCGTGAAAGTAGAGCCTCCCTGCAGGGAAGAGAGCCCGCGTCAGGAAGGAGACAGGACCTCTGTGTCTCTCTGAGGACAGACCCAGGACAAGCCATGTGTGGACACACACAGAAGCCAACCATTTGCTGACACAGGGAAGCCCCTCACCAAGACGCCAACCCTGCTCACACCTAATCCTGGACTTCCGGTCTCCAGGGCTTGAGGAAATCCACACTGGTTACTCCAGCCCCCAGTCTGTGGTGTCCTGTGCCTCCAAGAAGGCAGCAGGGATTGAGAAGGGACATGACGAAGGACATGAAATGAGAGCAAAGCTCAACTTCTTGAACTGGGTGGAAATTACCTTGGTGTTTCCTTTGTGATGCTCATTCATTGAGCCACACACGTGCCTTCTGTGTGCTTTTCTCTTTACTTCCTATGTTTTTAAAATGTTACCAAAAGAAAGAAAGAACAAATACTAATTATTCTTGGAGGAAAATCATAGCCTGGGTTATGACTTTCTAGGTATGAGGCTGTCCTTTGATACTAAGACTTTTTATTAAGTCAAGACCTTGGTCCTACTCAGATCAGCTAACCTCAGTGCTCCTACTGAACATGGAGCCCTTAGCAAGACCTGGGTCTCTGTGACCCAGCGAGGCTTCAGCCACTTGGCCATTTGTCACTAACAGAAGTAGATAGGTGAGTTGGAGGCAGATCATGGCGAGTCTTCAATGCCAGATTAAATTATTCATATATTATTCTCCTGTCAGAGTTTCCATTTTTTTTTCTGTTTCTCAGACCCCAGACCATCTGAATTAAAATGTGCCTGCAATGTTTGTCAAATTTAGGTCACTAGTCAACTCAATTAGAAGGTTGGAAGTAGAGCTCAGTGGAAATACATTTTTTAAAATGTCTAATTCTTAAGCACTTAAGAGTTTGGCTTGCATGAAAGATGATAGGTTTTCTGATTAGGGAGTGACACTTTCAGAGTTATAAGCTACATTAAAACTCTGTAGGTAGACACAGCTATTTTTATCTCTAGTTTATTTATAGTGAAGTTGAAGACAACAGAGTTACTCAGAACATTAATCAGCCGGTTGGTTCCAGCAACAAACCAGGCCAGCAGATTAGCCCCCAGATGATTGTGATCTAGAAGTTACCCAGGTTGGCAGAGAAGCAGCACTTTTGAACACTTTACTTTGACCTATTGCACAATTACAGTTTGAGAGGAGCAAACATATAACTGGGTCTTCAGAAAAAGGTAAATTAAAAATGTATGCAATAATAAAAATTTGTGCTAGTTTTTAACATTTTTAACTTAGTTTTGTAAACATCATCACAGACATACACCTTTAAATGCCTTCCTCCAGTTTGGTCCTCCAGGTGTTCGGGCTGCTCACCATCCAGGTTTGGAACATGAAGGAAAAAGGGCAGGAAACGTGGCAACAGAACATCTCCCTGCTACAAAGCACAGGCACAATCTCAAAACGTGCTCGTGCTCATACAGAAGAAAAAAGGGAGTGAAACCAAAGCACCACTACTAACCATCTTGTGATAGTTTGGGCATCAAAAATAAATGATAATCAGCTGTAAAGGTTCTTAACTAGCGACAAGTTTGCCTGCCCGGAGAAATCGGCAATGCCTGAAGACAGCTTTAGGTGACACAACCGTGACAAGTGCTGCCGGCCTCTCCTGGGTCAAGCCAGGACACTGCTCACCATCTCTCAGAGCACAGGACGTGCCCCACAGCAACAGCAACACAGGTTTTAAGTGAACTTTAATGTGTGAGGGAACTGACGTATCTGAGTATTCTACCATTACAGCCGTGTTTACTCTTACTAAGAATGTGCATGACAATAGGTATTTATTATTGGTTAACTGTGTGATAGAAATGAGGAGTCGTGACCAAATCAGGCTAAAGCAGAAAACCGAGAACTGTATCATAAACAAGAAAATGCTCAGCAGAGATAATTATACAAAATAATCAAGTAGAGACAGATTTTAGCGGCACATTGCAAGACAGGATCTTAACCAAACTGCCCAAAGAGAAATAGCAGTGCAGACCTAGTCTCCGTCAGACTTTACTAATTATATTGAAACATTAATAAGATACAAAGAAGTAAATAGTAATCTGAAGTGTCTGTCTGTGGCCAAGACTTAGTGCATAGGAGAGAAAAACAGAGGTGCGAGGGTTTAGAACACACCCCTTGCTAAAAGGAGGAGCCAGAGTCACCCAAGTAGCCTTAGAATTGAATGCTCCTGGCATGAAACCAGTTCTTGTCTTCAGAACAAAAATCACTTCATAAATCAGCCCCTGATATCCTGGTTTAAGAGAATATTATATTATCTTTTGGAAGTTCTGTTACTATTATGGCTTATGAAGGGATGAATATCAGTGCCAATTTTATAAGCCCACAAATGTAGAGTGTCAGTGTCTTTGCATGGTTTAGATATCAACAGAACAGTAGGATCCACGATCATTGAGATATTCTGTGTGTATTTGATCTATATTAAGGTGTTGAAAGATCCCCTCTATTACTTTTAATATCATTGACATTCATAGAATTGACTTTACATGCATGTGTGTTTACTCATTAAAAATGTAAGTAGCACATAAATACATAGGGTATTTGCTTGATGATTTGTAAGTTTAATAAACTGGATAGTAAGCAGTGTAAAAGCAGGGATGACGCTTCCTCCCCATACAGAAAAGTGCCTCAAACCTTCCTGATGAGGAATGCCAATATAAGACGGTCCAGATACTGGCAAACCGTAGCCCACAGGTCAAAGAATCCCTGCTCCCTATATTCGTACAGCCCACAAGCAAATAATGATTATATTGTTACACAGTTGAAAATAATATAATAATATATTGTGACATGAAACGTGTATCATTTCAGTGCCTAAAAATGTTATTCAGTGTACTAGCAGAACACTACCAGATTCATTCATGTAGATACTGTATCCTGTATCTGGCTGTCTTCATACTCTACTGTCAGAGTTAGTTGAGATGGAACCTAAAATATGGCCTTTACAGCAATTTGGCCTACAGTAGCTGTTATAAACTTGTGTTTTAGAGAGACTGGATTTGAACGTCAGTTCCCCTCAACTAGTCAGGAGACAGGCAAGTTTCTTAACCTCTGGAGACCTGTGTCTTATTCTATGAAGTGCGTAGTTTTAGTGACCATGTTGTAAGGAAGCGTGTATGTATAAATTCATACTTGGAGAGGACACCCATAGGTGTGCCTGGAAGTAGGGAGTCCTTCAAGTTTCTTACCAACGCTGACTAGGACTAGGTCACTTACTGATGCATCTAGAGTGCTTCTGGAGGAGCAAATAGGCTCTCAACAATTTTAAAACTTGCACACTTACTTCAATCATTACTCAGACTTCGCATATCTTCAAATTGCTAGAGCCTTGAATCTAAGCCAGTGGAATTTCCTTAGAACTCATCAAGGTTTGCAAGGAGGAGATAGCAGAGGGAAGGATGAGCAGGCGCCGGAATCTCAGGAACTTGAATTATCGGCCTCAGCTGCTGTACAACTCCCCCCCACCCCCGAACCCGGCAGTTCGGCCTGAGGCTACCCCGGTACCTTTATGAGCATCACTTCTGTCCTCTTCTTGACAGAGAATATTATACCTGTATTGGGTCCTCCAGAGGAACAGAATCGATAGACAATAATTGAATAATTATATTGGGGACTGATTCAGAAGGCTACCCGATCAGGGGTGGAGGAGTCCACAGTGGTTGTCTGCATGTCAGACAGCTGAGGACCCAGCAGCTGCTCACCCCAATAAGGTGGAAGCCATATAACAAGAGGCATCAAGGATGCGGCGACAGCCTGAGGAGGAAGGCTGCCGGCTCCTGCCAAATCACAGCGGGTGTCTGCATTGGAAGGCTGGAATAACCGGAGAGTGAGATCCGCAGGAAGTGGTGCAGACTGAGCTCTGCAGAAATGCCGCGCTTCCTTCTCTCCCTTTCGTGTCCCGTCCAGCCAACGAGCCTATTGCAGATTGTGGTCGGCACCGCCCATATTCAGGGCGGGTCTGCCCCTGCTTGGTCTGCTGGCCGCCATGTAAGTCATCCACAGACCAAACCTGAACTGTGCTTTACCAATTTGTTAGCTGTTCCTTTTCTGTGTGCTAGATGTTTCTTAATCCATTCAAATTGACATAAAATGATTAATGATCAAAATACCCACATAGCAAACACAAATGTGGATACCTGGACCTACTGAATCCCAAATGATGAAACTATTTGCAATCTTCTTTTTTTTTGAATTAACAGGTAATTCTTAATTTTTACATGCAGGGCGAGTTGATAATTATAAAATCATCAGGTTTACTGAAGGTGTAAATGAAATGAGTGTCAAACTACTACCGTAAGACCCATGAAAGCCTGACTCCCCAAATTTAATATGTTCTAACATTTCAAACGTGCATCATTTCAGGGAATCTAGGCTAAAGGAAAAGTTGAAGCTGGATTTTTTGCCTTCATCTCAGGACTCCAGGAACTTAGGAAAGATCATTTTTTCTGTACTATAGATAGGTAGTAAGCAGATCTTGCATACAGCTATCTCTTAAACTCTACAGAGAAAAAAAAAGAAATGTTTTTATCCAACAGTCACATTTTTCTTGAACTCTCCCTCCTGGAGAACAAGACTGTTCCCACACTCTTACCAAAGACTGTTAATGACTATCACATGGAAAGTTTAAATACATAAAGCGCACTTTCTCGAAACGTGCTATTTCTATCAGAATTAGACCTTTTCCCCTTAAGCACTCTTATGAACTTATTAACACTTGAAATTGCTGGGGCGTGTGTAAGGTGGTGCTTGCATAGACCTGCTCTGCTCCGAACAGTTCACCATCAATACAAAGTCTCATAAACCTTATCACTTTCAAGTCCTTGAGCACAATGGGATGTGTCGGGCAGCTGCCACTGTCTGCGTGCACTAATGCATAAGCTTAATGGGCTCCAGGAACAGGATTTCCAGCAGCGCCACGAGCTATTCAGAGGGACTTTTCAGCTATCAAGTGCAGTATTTTGAGCCAGGTATTATTAGAACATATGGAGCCTTTAATTTGGGTGCAGTGATGCTTTCGTAAAGAAGAATTCAGTGAAACTTGGGTTACCTTTCAAAAGTCCTAAAAAATAAAAAGGATTCTCCTCGTGTACTGCTTGTGACATTAAACAATACCATATGTCGGTGTCTTCAACCTCCTAGCTGCTACCTGACGAGTTTGGAAAGATAACTTCTCCTTGTGGATTCAATTGTGCAAAGTCTAAGGGATCTTGCAAAAGGAACTCAATGCTCTTAGAAATATTTTAAGGAAAAGAAACATTTTAAACTGGACCTAACAGGGAGGATGTTTTAAAGTTCATTCTGAGGATAGAAGAGAGGGATAGGATGATGGATTGAGTGTCTTTATACCGGGGAGCTGCATCCTCATTATCTTTGTGCTGACTACATCCTATAAACACAAATTCAACTGACAGAGTATCGTCTCAATTCAGAGATGTTCAGTATAAAAAGCAAGAACAACCTTTCCAAATGGTGCAATCAAATTTGATTTCCTATGAAATCAAACCTTGCAGTTAAAATGGCCTTCAACTAGGACAGAGAGAAAAATTTAGACGGACAGTATTACATGAACAAAAATGTCCACTTTATACTATATTTTCTTAGTGGGTACAACTTATTGCTCAGAAAAATCATTTTCCCTTGTAGAAAATACAGTAATACATTTTGCTAGATGAAATCAGACTGGTATGGTCTCAAGGAACTGGGCCAGGGTTGCCCCTGGACTGATCAATTGGTACTGTGCACTCTGTTCACCAAATCGGAGCACAAAGCCAAGAGCCACATGTCTCTATTTAGCACCTCCCTTATTCACCAGATTTCCGTATCAGAAATTATTTAGTGGTCACTTAATAGCATTTTTGTTCCCACATCACCCCAACCAGCACATCCTGACTTTAAACCTTTCTACTTAAGTCCTGTCTGTGATAGCACTTTGAAGAAAATAGTTGAAAGAGAGTTTTCCTGACATTTCTTTCTGATTCTCATCATATCCAATCAGCTACTTAGTCATCTATTCTTCTTGCGTGTCCTGTGAATTCTTTCTTCCCATTATCACCACCCTAATGCAAATTACTTCTCCCTACCCGGGATACTGAACCACCCACTTAGTTACCGACAGCAATCATCTCTCAGCATTCCTCAGCAGTGAAACATTCAGTCTTAAAGAGTAACTCGATCATCGGGCTGGGATATTCTCTCTGCTCCTTGCCATTCGTTTTCATCCCTTCTGCGCTCCTCCCGTGGCCAATGAAATTAAGGTCTCCAGAGAGCATCTACCAGTCAAGACTGCTTTCATTTTTCTTTGAGTTTGCAAGTGAGTTACCAATGGGGAATTGAAGTAGAAAGACAGAAACATGAGCATCTTTTATCCTCTCTACCACACTGCTGGATTACAGTTTGGAGGTGGCTGTTTTTCTTTAAGTACAGGACAAAAATCTCTGTAGCATGGCGTCTCTGATACCACGGCTTTCTTCAAGTTGTGGCACTCACTCTTTCCTGTTATTTCTTCAGGTCTACAGTTGCTGGCCTTTGAGTGGTTTCCCCTACTCCTCCCCCATCTTGGCAAACAGTCTCTTCATTCAGTTCTCTTCAATCAGATTATTAACAGTTATGTTTCTTATGTACGATTCTCTTTCCATAAATGGCTAGATTAGACACGCCTACCAGTCCAAGTTGGGCCATTCACAGCCCTGTTGTCAGGAACATGGAATTCCGCACAGAAATAGTGGGACTCAATTCTTTAGCAGTAGAGTCACACTAATAGCATTTTGATGAAATAATTAATTTTATTTATATATTTATTTATTTATTTGTTTGTTTGTTTATTGGTGCTGGGGATTGAACTCAGGGCCTTGTGCTTGTTAGGCCAGCCCTCTACCACTTGAGCTAAATCTCTAACCCCCATTGTGATAAAAAGAAAACCTACTCTAGGTCCAGCTCAGCATGAGATTTGACCAAAACTCTTCCAGGCTTTTTTAAGAGGCACTATAATATCTTCTCTAAGTGTTTTCTTATGCTAGCTAAATTTTATTTCTGTAACCAAAAAGGAAAAGAAACACAATGTCTTTCTCCTGAAATGCCAATATGCCTCACTCCATACCTGAAAATCAATGTTTCCAAAATAGTGTGCCAGCCTCAGAAAGTGCACAAAATAAAAAATGTGGTATGGAAAAATCATCAGATACTTATTTGCTGTCGGACTCATTCAAAACAAAGTTATTTCAATGTTCATATGCAGGTAAAGATTGTTGCACTCCCACAGCCGGCAGGTCAACAGGTGAGAGGTCCTCCGCTAAAGATGCTGGGAGTGGAAAGTTAACAGTAAAAGCCTTCCTTCCGTGTACTTTTTTAAAGGTTAAATTCTATGATAACACTTTACGTGTATCTACTTAGATGGGTTTAAATGCTAAGCTGAAGGCTGGGGACTTTACAAAACCATGACAGAAGAAAGACTATGACCATTATCCCTTTTAACACCCAAAGATTCGTTTCTTTATCTTATGGCAAAGAACTTAAAAGAGTTGTCAAGTTAAAAGATCAAGTAAGCATTTTTCTTTTGAAAAGATAAGTGTTCCAACTATTCTGAACTTTTGGTGATAAAAAGTTGCTCTTAGTATATTATCTAACAGGTGTTGAAAAATATTCAACCTTTACTGTTCCTTCAAGATAAAAATGTTTTTATAAAAAAAGAGTGTAATTTCATTTTCAAAGAAATTACCTTGAATTTGGGTATTTGTTCAAGTTTCTGTCAAAATGATATTTCATTGCAAAAATATATTAATTTAAATGAACTTTTATATATGTAAATTAAAACACAAACACAATTTTCTAATCAGTTTTAGTTTTTCTAAATGAAAAACTTTATTGGGTCTTCAGCCATTTGCTTAAAATATAAAAATGTAGCACTTTCCAAATGAATTAGAAACAATCTATTGACATCGGTTAGGTTAGAAAACTAATAGCTAAATTTCAATTAAAAACCTTTCATTGTTTGAATAGAAAAATATGTATCATAATTATCATACACAGCCAATTATGGACTTTTCTAGTTGGATCTGGATATCTTTCTCAGACACAACAGCCTTTAAGATCAAATAAGGAAATATATTGAACTTAAAACTAAAACTTCTAAATATTCAAAACAAAAGGTCAAAAATTATTTTTCAATTTAATGAAGCGCTGAAGGGGTTTGGGGTATAAATAATAAGATTTTTTAATTTTTTTTTTATTTTTAACCAAGAACATGTATTGGTACATTATACGTATAATGATCACATTCATCACATTTATTTTGTACCTGTACATGATGCATCTTCTTGGTTCTCCCCACTCTTCCCCACCCCTCCCCTCTGTTCCCTCCATCCCTCTTTACAGCAGGTTTATTCAAATTTCTCTGTGAATTCCCTTTACCCTTTCTTTCCTTTTTTCCCTTCCTGCTTTTCCCCCTTCTCTCTTTCTAGTGCTCCTCTCCTTTGTATATTATCTTCCTTTTATATAATATCTATTACACCTCTTTGTCCTATTTACACTATGGTTTCTCATATCAGAGAAACAATTCGATGTGTACTCATGAGTGTTTGGTTTATTTCACTTAATAGTATGTTCTCAAGGAACATCCATTTACATACAAATGACTCTAGTTTATCCTTTTTTATGGCGGTGTAGTACTCCATTACATGGAAAAACCACATCTTCTTTAGCCATTCATTGGTTGTTGGGCATTTAGGTTGTTTCCAAGACTTAGCTATTACAAATTGTGTTGCTATGAACATGGTTGTGCATACATCCCTGTGGTATGACGATTTTAAATCTTCTGGGAAGATCCCTGGTAGGGGAATAGCTGGGTCAAATGGAACCTCCAGTTGTAGTTTTTTGAGGAATCTCCATATTGATTTCCATAGTGGCTGAACCAGTCTACATTCCCACCAACAGTGGAGGAGGGTTCCTTTTTCCCCACAGCCCCTCCAGCATTTGTTATTGGTTGATTTTTCCATATACGCAGTTCTTTCTGGAGTGAGGTGGAATCTTAACATTGTTTTGATTTGCATCTCTCGAATGACTAGTGATGTTGAACACTTCTTCATATATTTATTTGCCATTTTTATTTCTTCATCTGAGAAATGTTTATTCATTTCAGTTGCCCATTTTTGGATTGGGTCTTTAAATTTGGGAATTTAATTTTTTTGAGTTCTTTGTATATTCTAGATGTTAGACCTTTGTCTGATGCACAGGTGGCAAAATTTTTTTCCCAGTCTGTGGGTTTTCACCCTGCTCTATTGGTGATTTCTTTTGCTGTGCAAAAGTTTTTTAATAGGATGTGGTCCCAAGCACTGATTCTTTGTATTGTTTCCTGTGGAGTCTGGGTTCTGTTCATAAACTTTTTCACTACCCCTATGTCTTTGAGATTCTTCCTATGCTATTCTCCAATAAATTTAGTGTTTCTGTTTTAATGTTTAGATCTTTGACCAACTTCGATTTTAGTTTAGTACATGGTGAGAGACTTGGATCTAGTTTTAGTTTTCAGCATGTGGCAAGCCAGTTTTTCCAGCACCAATTTGTTCAAGAGGCTATCTTTCTTCCAATGAGGATGTTTGGCTCCTTTGTCAAAGATGAGGTATTTGAGTGCATTTGGAGTTGTTTCTGCATCCTGCAATATATTCCATTGATCCTCGGGTCTGTCTTTTTGCCATTTCTGTGCTGTTTTTTACCACTGTAGCTTTATAGTATAGTTTTAGGTCGGGGACTGTGATGCCCCCTGCCTTTCCCCTGTTGCTTAGGATTGTTTTTGCTATTCTTGGTCTCTTCTGGTTCCAGATGAAATTCATGATTGTCCTTTCTAATTCTTTGAAGTATGTTGGTGGTATCTTGATTGGAATTGCACTAAATCTGTATAGTAATTTAGGAAGTATAGCCATTTTCACTATGTTGGTTCTTCCTACCCAGGAACATGGGATATCTTTCCCTTTTTTGATGTCCCTTTCAATTTCCTTTTTTAGAGTGCTGTAGTTTTCGATGTAAAGATCTTTTACTTCCTTTGTTAGATATATTCCTAAGTATTTTATTTTTTTGTGTGCAATTGTGAAAGGTATATCTTCTCTTCTTTTTCAGTGTGTTTATTGTTTATGTATAGGAATGCTATTGACTTTTGGGTGTTGACTTTATATCTGGCAGCACAACTGAATTTAGTTATTAAATCTAGAAGTTTTTTGATGGAGTTTTTTGGGTCTTCTATGTAGAGTATCGTGTCATTTGCAAATAATGAGTTTAACTTCTTCTGTTCCTATCTTTATTCCTTTTATTTCTTTCTCTTGTCTAATTGCTCTGGCTAATGTTTCTAGAACTATGTTGAATAATAGTGGCGATAGTGGGCAACCTTGTCTTGTTCCAGATTTTAGCGCGAAAGCTTCCAATTTCTGACCATTTAGTGTGATGTTGGCTATTGGTTTGTCATATATGGCTTTTATCAGATTTAGATACACACCCTCTATTCCTAATTTCTGTAGTGTTTTTATCATGAGTAAGTGTTGGATATTGTCAAATGCTTTTCCTGCATCTATTGAGATGATCATGTGACTTTTGTCTTTGACTTTGTTGATATGGTGTCTTAATATATTGATATGCATATGTTGAACCATCCCTGCATCCCTGGGATGAATCCTACTTTATTGTAGTGTATAATCTTCTTGATAATTCGTTGTATTCTGTTTGCCAGTATCTTGTTGAGAATTTTCGCATCTATGTTCGTTAGAGAGATTGGCCTGTAGTTCGCTTTTCCAGTTGGGTCTTTTTCTGGTTTTAGTATCAGGGTAATGCTTGCTTCTAGGAATGATTTTGGAAGTATTGCTTCTTTTTCAATTTCATTAAAGAGTTTAAGGAATAGTGGTATTAGATCATCTTTGAATTTGTTGTAGAATTCAGCTGTGAATCCGTCAGGACCTGGGCTTTTCTTTGTTGGTAGGTTTTTAATTACCTCTTCAATTTCAATGGCTGATATTAGTGTATTAAGTGTTTTTATCTCTTCTTGGTTTAGTTTCGGTAATTCATATGTTTCTAAGAATCTGTCCATTTCTTCTGTGTTTTCCATCTTGTTTGAGTATAAGATCTTGAAGTAGGTGTTGATGATCCTTTGGATTTCTGACAGGTCAGTTGTGACTTCACTCCTTTCATTTTTTATTGTGCGAATTTGGGTCTTTTCTTTCCTTTGTTTGATAAGGTTGGCTAGGGGTTTTGTCTATTGTGTTTAGTCTTTCAAAGAACCAACTCTTTGATTCATTGATTCTTTGTATTGTTTTCTTGGTCTCACTTGCATTGATTTGAGCTCTAATCTTAATAATTTCCTCTCTTGTATGAGCTTTGGGTTTGATTTGTTCTTCTTTTTCCAGTAGTTTGAGGTTCAACATTAAATTGTTTATTTGAGCTCCTTCTGTCTTCTTGATGTGGGAGTTCAATGTGATAAAGTTCCCCATAGCACTGCTTTCATTGTATCCCATAGGTTCCGGTATGTTGTATTGTCATTCTCATTTAACTGTATAAATTGCTTAATTTCTTCTTTAATTTCTTCTGTGACCCAGCTCTTATTCAGAAAGATATTACTTAGTTTCCATGTGTTTATGTGGCTTTTTTGGTTTCTTTTGCCATTGAATTCTAGTTTCATTGCACTATGGTCTGATAGTAATGCATGGGATAATTTCAATTCCCTTACATTTACTTAAGTATCCTTTATGAGCTAGTATGTGGTCTATTTTGAAAAACGACCTGTGTGCAGCTGAGAAGAATATATATTCTGCTGTTGTAGGGTGGAACACTCTGTAGACATCTGCTAAGTCCATTTGTTCGCACTGTTGATTCAGTTCTGGTATTTCTTTGTTAATTTTCTGTCTAGTTGATCTGTTTGTGACAGTGGGGTGTTGAAGTCTCCCATTATAATTGTGTTAGTGTTTATTTGATCTTTCATGTCCCTTAATATTAGTTTTATGTATTTAGGTGCACCAGTATTTGGTGCATAAATATTAATGATTGTTATTTCTTCCTCCTGGAGTTTTCCCTTGAGAAGTATGTAATGGCATCTTTGTCCCTCTTGATTAGTCTTGGTTTGAAGGTTATTTTGTCTGAGATTAGGATAACTACCCCTGCTTTTTTCTGGGTTCCTGTTGCATGAAATACTGTTTTTCATCCATTGAATTTCAATCTATTTATTTCCTTTTGGGTTAAATATGTTTCTTGTATGCAGCATATTGTAGATCTTCTTTCTTGATCCATTCTGCTAGCCTGTTTCTTTTGATAGGTGAGTTGAGCCCATTTACATTGATGGTTACAGCTGTTACAAGTTGACTCATCTTTGCCATATATCTTTTCTGTTGTTGGTTCTGTGTTTCACCTCAGTTCAATTGCTTGTCTTAACTAGCGGAGTTTTTTCAGTGTCCTTATAATTATAGTTAACTCTTTCCTTTTCCAGGATCTCCTTCAAGATATTTTGTAGAGGTGGTTTAGAGGTCATAAATTTCTTCAGTTGTTCTTTGTTATGGAAGTATCTTATTTCATTGTTGAATTTGAAAGATAGTTTGGCCGGGTACATCAATCTGGGTTGGAGATTGTTTTCTTTTAAGGCTCGAAATACTTTGCTCCAGGCTGTCCTTGATTTAAGGGTTTGTGTAGAGAAATCTGTGGTGATTCTGATGGGTTTACCTTTGTAGGTGATTTTTTTTTTCTCTAATAATTTTCAGTATTCTATTCTTTTGCTGAATTTCTGGAATCTTGATTATTATATGTCTTGTTGTGGATTTATTTTGGTTATGGGTAATTGGGGTTCTATATGCCTCACTTATCTGTATATCAAGTTATTTTCTCTTGGGAAATTTTCTGTCATTACTTCTGTAAATAATCTTTTTAAATCCTTCACATCATCTCCTGCTTTTTCATTCACTCCTATCACTCTTATATTGTTCTTCTTTGCATCATCTTACAGCTGTTGTAGTGATTTTTCATATTCTCTAGCTATTTTTAAGAGGTCTTTCTTTTCATTGTCACTAATTGCTGACCTGTCTTCTAGGTCTGAGATTCTATCTTTGCTCTCATTCAGTCGGTTGCGTATACTTTCCAGTGAGTCTTTTATATCTTGGATATCTGTTTGGATCTGTTTCATGGATTCCATTTCTTTGCTAAGTTGAATGTTCAAATTTTGCATTGTTTTTCTAAGCTCTTGTTTTTTTTTTTTATCTATGTCTACCCTGAACTCACTAAACCAATCTTTCATTATGCTTGTCATCTCTTTTTTTTTACTTGGACATTTATTTCTAGTGTGATGTTCTCTATAGCCATGCCTGTCTGCTTTTCAGCTTCTGCTCCTATCATATCTGAGAGTTTGATTGGGTGTCTTCTGATTTCCTCTATGTCATTGTCCTCTGTATTTGTTCTGGGTGGGCTGGGGGTCTGGAGTTGTGTTTTGCTTCTATGTCTTGTCACTTTCTTTGTATACATATGTAATTTACCCCCTCTTAGCTTGTTTTCTGTGTTGGTTTGATATTTTCTTTGTGGGAGGTTACATTAAGATAGGTAATAGTGTTCTCCTAGGGAATGTCTGTTTTTATGGTTTCTTCTGGGTATATGCATTTCTTGGCTCTTATGACCTGTATGTCTCCAGGATTATCTTCACTGAAAGGTCATGGTTGGCTCTACTTGGTATTGATGGCTTGGAAAAGGGGAAGGATGAAGAAAGTAACAAAGAAAAGCTAAAAAAGAGAGAGAAAAAAAAAAAGGGGGGTGGGGGAACAGCCGAAGATAATGTCACCAGTATCAAGTCCTAGATTTTATGCATGCATGTTGATGGATTTATACCCTGCCGGTGTGCAGGCAGGCAGTGTGCCTGCAGTGGAATCACTGGGGCTGGGGGTGTGGTGACAACCCCCCAAGTCACTATTTCCCTGTTGATGAGTTTTTATCACTTTGCTTCACTTCCCATATCACAAGATAAGTAGAGAAGACGAAGGGGAGGAGAATAGGGATGAAGTAAGGGGAGAGAAAGGCAGAGAAATCCAAGACAAAGAAGGAAGAAAGGAAATCTGGGGAGCTTGGGGACATTCGCACTGGCTCTGACTTTACCCGGCTCTGAGGCTGCAGAGCGAGATGGGCGGACAGAAGGGTCTGAAAGGTGACCCCATTAACTGAGGTGCAGGACACAGTCAGGAGGAGGTGTTTGCTAGGGTGATCAATGGGGAGGAGGTTGCTGGAAAGTAGAGGAGATTAATTCACACCTTGCAGGTTCCACTGCATCCTCAGTACTGTGATGTCTAAACCTTGGTGTGTCCCTTGAAAAAACAGAATGTTGATGGTATGAGTAAGATAGTTACATAAATGCTTCTATTGTGGTTTTTGTTTGCATATCAGTTAGCTCTGTTTGAAATATTATGCTTCTATATTTGTTTTTCTGAAAGTTAAACTAAAACTTTCATCTGTTGCTTTGATTGGAAAGAGATGTAAGGGACACACACAGAAAAAAAGCTCTGTTTAAAGTAAGATCATTTTATTCCTTGGTATTATGTCTGACTTATTTTGATACACGAAACTTTTTCACATTGAACATTTAACCAGTGGCCCTGAAATGAGGCCCGACACTCACCCCAATGTCAGTGGAGAGAAAGAAATGCCAGCTTTCTATGAAAATTTTGCTTGTGAATTTTAAATGTGGCGAGGATGTTCTTTGCTTTTTAAAAATATTCCATTCTTTCACCTTTATTATTACAACATCTGATATTCCAAACCAAGACGTTTTGGTGGTTTACAGTAGTCAAATTTAGAGAAAAAGGCCTTATGAATATTTATCATATTTTACCATTTTATCAATAGTAAGTTAATTTCTAGAACTAATTCCATGACATTTAACCGAACTTCCAGATACACTCTCTGGATTCTCTGTCATAAATTCCATTTTCAAATCATTGTTTTTCAACATTGTTTTCATAACAATTTTTAATTCAGTGCTCTGAGGAATGATTTGGAAGAACTGAAATTCTAAAAAGTCTCTGCGATTGGTAGGAATAGGAGGAGAGAAAAGAGAAGCTTAATTATGAGTAGACGTATGACCTAAGGGCATGTGACCATAAGCTACTTTCAAGTTAGATTTAATATTTAATCGTCGGTACGTGCTATCTCCCTCCAGATCCCTTTCAACATTCCTGCTAAGGAATGTGGATCAAAGAAGTATTATGATGATTGCTACTGCATATGTGAAACTAATGGCTCTCTTCATTCTCAGTAGGTATTTGGGGCATTTAGAGCTACACTTGTTACTGATATGTTAGAAAATTTCATTACAATGCTAAAGAAATCAAAAGCATGAAAACAAAAGTAAAACTTTACACAGACCTGGACTACATGCAGAGCTAACACTGAGCGTGTATAAGTGCCAGAAAATATGCTACATATTTTACATGCATTGTCTTGTTTAAAAGTCATAATGCTGCTGATCTGGGATTGAAATCTAGATCCAAATTTGACCCCAACTGCTAAGCTTCGGACCATAGTGTGAGGTTTGCTCATGAGATTGGCTTTGGCAAATGGACCATGAAAAGTGAAAGTGCCATTTCCAAACAGCAGATGTCAAGCCACCGCATGGTTCTCTGCTTTTTAGCTGTTCCTTCCCCTTGGACCTAGTAATGTATCCAGCAGGCCTGTTTCAACAGGTAATTCTGCGCTGATGGTGACAGCCGGCAGAACCACAGACAGTAAGAAGCGTGCAACACGAGTGAGAGCCACGTGTTCCCTGTTGAGTGCCCCTGAGCTCTGGGGTATTTTTTTGGTTAGCAGAGTGCAGCCTAGCTCAGTGCACAACACCGCCAGTGCCTCTCTTTGCTTCTTCTCCCTGCATGTAGAGAAATTGGTTTAGAATTGTGCATTTTTCTTTACTGCAAATAAACTAGAACAAATCAAAATTCCCTTCCCTGTAAAACATTCTGAATTCACCATGAAATCCTTTGGTATGCTCTGTAAATATACAACAAAATTAAATTAGGAAGGCATGAGAATTATAAAACGCCCACTCTGGTTGGACGCCGCACGGAGTGCATATCAAGTAGAAAAGCAAATACTTTTTTAGAGATTATTTTCCATTATCCACTGCTAATAATACCTCTCTTGGTACCAGCTAAACCATTTAAACTCCGTCAGCAAGCACCTTTTAAAGCAGATTCTGTTGACAGGTGTAGCTCTGAGGACTGCCTCATCTTCAGTGAAATTACACTGTCCTCCCACTCCCACTCCTTCCTTTGAAATGGTGCTCACACCCACTGCCATCCGGATGCTTTTATTGCTGAGTGATTCATCTCATTTTTAATCTCCTGGCCTTTTCAGTGGGATGGTAGAATCACAGGAATTAATGGTAGAAATGATCAATTGCTTTTGCACTTACATTTTCATACTCTAAGTTAGTGGGTAGCTTCCTAACGAGGTAGTTGAGTAAGAAAGGCTGGGTCAAAACACTGTGCTACAGATAGTCAGCTACCTACAGACCTGAGAGTAGGCGTGTGCTTTATTGGGAAGGATTACTTGGTAGACATCATTATTACTTTTTAAAATATTTTAAACTCAGTCTCTTTAGGCTCAGCATGTATCCATTGATTTTGTTTTGATTAAAATCAGTTAAAAAACAGGATAAAGATTCATTGAGTTCTCACTTGCAGCCATTTATGCGTCTGGGAAGTAACTTAGTGATCTTCAGTGTGAGCAGTCATTGCTCACTCTTTGTTGGACGTGCCCAGCTGGCGACCACTGTCCAGGTCTGACCTAAAGTCAGGCTGTGAGCATGTTTGCAGGTGGGGGCATTACTTCTCTGGCTGGGGAAGACGTGTCACACGCCTGTATGCGGACTTCGGGCAAGGTGTAAACAGACTTTAAATTATTACTATGGCTCCTTCTTTATGGGATGGACCCAGCAAAAGCAGTCGGTTATTTCCTGAGCTATAACTTACGGCACATTCCAATCTTTCAGTAGATGTTTTCAATAAAATTGAAACCAACAACAATATGGGCCTTGGGAAAGTTATGCGGCTCCTTCCTATCAGCAGATTTTTGTCATTCTAAATATCTACTTCATGCTTAAAGATAGTAAATGTAATTCTGTAATAATGCATAAGAAGGAACATAAATTATACCAATTATAAATTATACCAATTAAAAAGGAGGTCAAGATTTACCACTGACCATATACCTCTTCTTCTATGTGGTATAATATGAAGTAGGTTATTGGGATTTGCACATGACTTTTCCCCCTAATCTGCTAGTTATTTTACTTAGAGCTTTAAAAAGGCTCTGTGTAGAACCTCGTTAGCCAACAGAGCTCGCTGTAATGACAGACTCGCTCAACAGTTCCGCACAACCCTTTATACAGTCATTGGCGCCTTGGGCCTAAAGAGCACTGGAAATCTGGCCAGTGTGACTGTAAAACTGACTTTTCAATTACACTTAATTTTAATTAATTTACATACCTACACGTTACTACAATCGACCATCTGTACTTACAATGTATACTTCTAAATTCTAACAATCACAGAAACATTGCGTTGAAAACGTTTTGCGGAGAACATAATGTCAGGTCTCTGTTCTGGTACTTTTGGGGAGCAGATTTCTGGGTGTTGGGAGGGGTGCTGTCACAGCAGCCTCCCCGCGTCCCGGGCCCAGGCATCCTGTGGTGCCTTCTTGCAAATCACAAGGCTGCTTTTGTGAAGCACAAAATCGCTCAAGTTCTTTCTCAGTATTCCATCTAGAACTTTTTAAAAGTATTTGGCGCTATTAATATAGTGAAATGTAAATATCTCTCAGAATACTACAGATCCTCTCAAGGGATGTGGCTTCTCTGTAGAATTTGCCCGAAAGGAAACAATCAGAAAAGGGCGGAGTGGGTATGAACATGATTCTAGGAAAAAATAAAAACAGGAAACATCATTTCCACAGAAACACAAGGATGATTCTTTGTTTTCAGGGCCCATGTCTTTTTTATCTTTGCCTCTATAGTCCTGAAAACAGTAATAACAATTTCACAGACCATCAGTAAATGTGATACATACTTACTGACTCACATTAAGGAATAGTACTTCAGTGACTGGTGTCCTGCACACAACATATTAACTATTGATCTTATTATCGCATTGATTTTCAACTCTGCCTTTACACTGTGATAACATGGGAAACTTAGTGATCAGCCTCAACCCCAAGAAGAGGGGACCAGATTCGCACTAGCTTTAATAAGTAATGAGGGTTGAGCAACATTGATTTATTTAGTACATTATGGTGAAGTTCAGATAAAATTCAAAGTCAAGATTAAGTTTGACTCAATAATTTATAAGCTTAGGGTAGGCCAAGTAAAAGTCCAGCTGCACTCAAAAAAGGGCATCATAACTAAAAGTGGGAAAATAAAAATCTACTAAATATGTTAATAAAGCTTTAGTTAAAATTTAATTTAAAAACAGACCACAATTTCCACACAATTAATGAGAATATTTGTCTAAAGTTATTGCTGATAATGAATGCAAAGCATTAATGTAGTTGTATGCTTTATGTGTAAAATAAAGAGGTTGGAGAATATCTCTTTAAAATATTTTGAGAGAGACAGAAAAGCCACATTCATATAACATGCATTACAGTGTTGACTAGCCAGCCGTCCATCACTCTATCAGGTACCTGAGACTGTCGGTTTATCCAGGAAAGAGTCATTGTCCACAGCCTTGGAGGTCCAGCCCTGGGCCAGGGAGCCTGGTCACTTCTGATCAGGGTGAGACAGCACATCATGACAGATTCACAGAGGTCCCAAACCACTTCCTATGGCCAAGAAACAAAAGAGAGAGGAGTGGGACGAGGACCCGAAATCCTCTCAAAGGTCATACCTATGGTGACCTAAATTCTCCTACCGGGCCCACCTCTTAAAAGTTACACCACCTCCCAACAGCATTACCCTTGGGGCCAGGCTTTGATCCACAGGCTTTGGTGCTGCATCTGAGAACAGAACCACAGAACAGTGTATTATTATGCTCATTCTAATTTAGTATTAGTTATTGTCATTAATTTCTTGCTGTATTTCAATTATAAATTAAACTATCATAGGTTTGTATATGTAGGTAAAAGCGTAATACAAATATATGGGGTTTAGTACTCTCTGTGGTTTCAGGCGTCCACTGGGAGGCTTGAAATATGCACCATGACTAAGGGGAGCCCACTACTACACTGGCATTTCACTAGGCCCATTCTGAACGAAGTAAACAGATACAGGACAAAAGTCTTACAGACTATGACTGATCTCTATCAAAACAGTTCATGAAGGTGCAGGTAGTAGGAAACATGCACACCTGAGGATTTTGAAAGGAAAATTAAAGGTTCAAATTTTTGTTCACAATCGCAGATCTTTTCAACATTTGTAAAAGAGAAAATTTCTTCTCACGTATGGTCAGTCAATCAGCTTCCTTTCTGTCAGACTGCAGGCTTTGGCCTCAGCACTGATGCTGCATAACGAATAGACGCTCACTCCCTTGCTGGGAGAAGAGAATGTGATGAACAATTTTAAGAATTATGGAATGAATTATTCCATTCTTGATTTCTGAAAAAAAAAAAGACATATATTTTAAGAAAAAAGTAAATATATATATTTCTAATTTTAGAACATTATTCATGTTATATAATGCAAGATTCTGATTTTGTATCTTTTAAAATAAAACAAAAGCAAAAATGTAAAAAGCATATAAAAACAATTCTTGAGTTCTCTCTATATGTAAAAAAGTAGATAGATTAGAAATTACAGGGACTTATTGGCATCGTGCTTCAATTTTCAAGAGAATCAAAATAAGCAACATAAAATTTTTTGTGTCTGATGAACAATACAATTGCTCTATTTGCATTTTTGGATTATAGATGAAAAAGAAATCTATATATTTGACCAAAATTTTCCAAAGCATAAATGCAGAACTAAGAATAAAATATCTTTTATTTATGGCTCCAAATCACTTTCTTCCTCTGCTTGACAAGATGACACACTCCTTCTACAGAAAGCATGTTCTAATTATGTAACTATCACTGACTTAAGTAAGCAATGGTAGAAGAATGCATCTATACTGAAAATTAAAATAAGATTTTTCCAAAATCTATTTTCTTCATTTATTTGGAAACAGTTTAAGGGTAAAAGTTCTCAGAAAATCAAAATCACAGAAATCATTCAGCCGTTTCTGTATTAACCAACGATTTCAGAAGCATGACCACCATCTTGATTAAAGAACACTCCCGAACTTCAAACTTTCATTTCCTTTAAATAACCTTGCTGAGACTAAACATTAGCAAATACAGGCAATGAGGGAGAACCACTTTTGAAAACCTCTATGTGTATTTAAGTAAACAGCTATTGAGCTCAGAAATGTGCTTTTCTAATTCTGCAAAAACAATTTCTGTGCAGGAACTCCAAAGTCAGAATGCAGAGACTCAAGAACATGGATTTCAATTCAAGTAAGCTAAGGTAACAAGTCAAATTTTGTACAACTTTGTATAGATTACAATTTAATAATTCACCAAAATGATAAAATATATTTGTTGGACTTGCCTCACTTTAAAAAAAAATCTATAAATATCTCAATAAATTAAAAAAATAGAGATCGTATTCTGTATTTTTCTGATCTAAGAGAAATAAAACTATAAGTCTATAGAAATAAAAATTTAGAAATTATATAAATGCATGAGATGGAACAACCCACTTTTAAATGAATGGAATGTCACTGAGGAAGTCGGAAAGTATATACAATTTTTCTTGTAATAAAAATTGTAACACAGTATACCAAAACTTGAGGGATACATCAAAAGCAGTACTAACAAGGAAGTTTATAGCAATGAATGTCTACAGAAAAATCTAGAAAGTTTTCAAATAAACAACCTAACAGTGTACCTCAAGGACTTAGAAAATGC
The DNA here is from genome assembly GCA_004026905.1 of Hystrix cristata. NCBI lineage: Eukaryota > Metazoa > Chordata > Mammalia > Rodentia > Hystricidae > Hystrix > Hystrix cristata. The sequence goes on from PVJO010013594.1 coordinate 36,545, forward strand.
AAGAGAGCAAAGCAAACTCAAAAATAGTAGAAGAAAAGAAAGTTCAGAGAAGAAAGAAATAAAATTAAGGCTAATAAAAATACAAAAATCAATAAAACAAAGAATCGGTTCTTTGAAAAGTAAACAAATGACAAATCTTTATGGAAACCACCCAAAAAATAAAAATAAAAAGAGAGAGAGAAAACCCAAATTAAATTAGACATTAAAAAGGAGACCTTACAACCTGTCCTGCAGAAATACAAAAGGTCATTTGAGATTATTACAATAAGCACGCCAAAAGGACACTAAAAACCTAAATGGACTAATAATATACATTGACATTGTATTAGTAACGAAAAGTAACTCAGATACAAGGTGCTTGCAAGTTCAGTGGCATCCTGCACAAGGCGCTGAGACCCTGTCACAAAATAAAAATATACAAAGGTCTGCAGCACTATTAGGTTCAATCTCAAGGACAAAAAATAAAATAAGGTCCCAACAAAGAAAAGCCCAACAAGAGCTCAAGACTGGATGACTTCATTGTGGCATTTACCCAACTTTAAAGAAAACTAATGCCAATTCTGCTGAAACAGTTTCATAGACCCGAAAAGGGAGGAATTCTTCCAAATTCAGTCACTTTGAAAACCAGTCCAAAAAAATAAAACTCTCAACAACAACAACAACAAAAAAGATGTCAAAAAGATCATTCATCACCATCAAGTTTATTTCATCCCAGGGATGAAATAAATGTACAAATCAATAATACAAATCAATAATCATGTTTTATCATATCAAGAGAATGAAGGATGAAGATCATATGGTCATTTGAATAGGGTTTCTTATACAAGAGAGACAATGTGATATTTAAATTCATGTGTCTGATTTATTTCATTAAAGATTATGGTTTCAAGAGTCATCCATTTACCTAAAAATGTCATATTCATCTGTCTTTATGGTAGAGTAGTACTCCACTGTATACAAATATCACATTTTCTTTATCCATTCATTTGTTGCTGGGCTTATTTGCTTCCAAGATTTTGTTATTATAAATTGTGCTATACATACGGGTATGCATGTATCTCTATAGGATGATGACTTTAACTCTTTCAGCAAGATACAGAGAAGGGTGATAGCTGGGTGAAATGGAATCTCTAGTTTAGTTTTTCAAGGAATCTCCATACTGCTTCATACTGCTTTCTGTAGTATGAAGCTTCTGTAGTATGAGCTTTCAATTAACACTACCACTAACAGTAGAGAAGCATTCCTTTTCGCCCAGCAGCCTCACCAGCATTTGTTATTGGTTGATTTCTTGATGACAGCTCTTCTTTCTGGCAGGAGATGGAATCTCAATGTTGTGTAATTTGCACTTCTCAAATGGTCAATGATGTTAAGCACTTTTAATGTACTTATTGGCCATTGTGCTTCTTAATCTGTGAAGTATCTGTTCATTTCAGATGCCCATTTTTGGGTTGGTTTTTAAATTTGGGGGGATCATTTTTTGACTTATTTATGTATTCTAGATATTGGTCCTCTGTCTGAGAAGTAGCTGGGCAAAATTTTTTCCCCACACTGTGGGTTATCTCTTCACTCTTGGTAGTTTCTTTTGCTGTGCAGAAGTTTTTAAATTTGACATGATCCCATTTGTTGGCTTTTTGTAATATTTCTTGTGCAACTGGCATTTTGTTTAGATAATCTTTGCCTATACCTCCATGTTCAGAATTTTACCAATTCTATCTTCTAGCAGATTATTTTTGTTTTGTTATTTAGATTTTTGACCCGTTTTTAATTTAATTTAGTGCCTGCTGAGAGATATGGGTCTAGGTTCAATCTTTGACATGTGGAAAGCGAGTTTCTCAGCACCATTTGTTAAAAAAAGAAACTCCAGCAAAGGTTTTTGGCCCTTTTGTCAATGATAAGATATCTTTGAGTATGCCTGGAATTGTTTGTGCATATTCTTTCCTATTCCACTGATCCACAAACCTGTCTTTTTGGCAATATTGTGCTTTTTTTTTTTTTTAATTACTCTAGCTTTGTAATAAAACTTGAAATCAGGGATGGTGATGCCTCCTGCCTTTGCCCTTGTTTCCTAGAATTCCTTTTGCTACCCTAGATCACTTGTCGTTCCCTGTGAATTTTAGGATGGTTTGCTTCGCTCTGTGAGGAATACTATTGAAATTGTGGTTCGGATTCTACTAAACATGTATATCAGCTTTGGGAGAATGGCCATTTTGACTACATTGCTGATGTCTATCCATGAAGAGGGGATATATTTCCATTTTCTAATATCCTTTACCATCTCCTTCCCAGAGCACTATAGATTTCCTTGTAGATTTCATTTACTTCCTTGCTTAATTCCTGAGCATTTTTCTTTATACCTGTTTGAAAGGTAATATTTTCCTAATTTTTCATTTATTGGGTTTGTTATTGGTGTACAGGGATGATACTGATTTTGAATGTTGACTTTGTATCTTGCTCTAAATCCCTTAACCCTAGCCCCTAACCTTACTGCTATCCCTTATTCCTACCCCTAACCCTAACCCCTGACCCTAATCCTAACCCTAACCCTGCAAACTTGACCAGGCAGCCCTGAATTCTGAGCCAGCTTTGTTCCTCTTCTGGTACTTTCCATAGTAGAGCCACAATGATCTTTTCCTTATACAAGGATTCATTCTATGTAAATACATAATAAAATTAGGCTTAAAGGTTGAAAAGAAGCTTAATTAATAGGAGTATAATTACCTTACATAAATGATTTTAACATAACCAAAAGGATAGATTTTCTTAATAAAACACAATTAAAATAGAATTTACAAAAAAAACCTTTCAGGAGCATGTATTTTGTCTATTTAAAAGAATAACTGGATGTGTGACATCTAATTATGACTCATTAAAAATTTGTAATCTTAAACATAGGATTTCCAATTGTTAACATTACCCATATTTATACACTTTAAAATACTAAAACTATCCTCTGTGGGTATTTTTGCCTCCATGTTTTGCTTTATGGTAATAGCACATTCAAAGGTTATAAATGAAAAGTTCATCAGATTAATAATAGCTGTGCCACACGCTGCTGAATTCCTAATATTTTCCTTTTTCTGTCACCATTTATCACATGGACATCTATACTGTGTGCAAGGTTTGAAGCTCATTAAGCAGAAAGCAAATTTCTCCTTTGCATTTATTTACTCCTCTCTGGTGTCTCCGAGAGCAGGCAACTATAGCACCTGCCCCTCACTCACCTCTGGAGAGGGAAACAGGACTCTGAATGGCTCACTCTTGGTTTCTACAGAATGAATACACCACAGAGGTTTCCCTGGCTATTCTAGTCCCTTCCTTCCTTGTTTCCTTCCTTCCTCCCTCCCTCCTTTCTTCTTTCCTTCCTCCCTTTCTCCTTCCCTCCCTCCCTTCCTTCTCTCCTTCCACTTTCTTTTGTGCTAACAGGCCTTAACATTGAGTTATGTCCCCAGCCTTTTTGTTTTTGTTTTTCATTTTGAGACAGGCTCTCATTAAGTTGCCCAGGCTGGGCTGGAACTTGCCATCCTCCTGCCTCAGTCTTCCAGAGTGCTGATATGGCAGGCAAATATTTCTCCTGGGTACAGTTTTAGTAGAGAGACAAATTCAGCCTGGTCATGTTTGCAGAAGGGGGATAGTTCCCAACAAGAAATCATGACAGAGGAATACAAATTGCACATTCTTTCTATCTTCCCCTTCCATCACTGGGGTCTGAGCCTCTGCAAGGAGCCGCAAGGTACAGAAATACATCAGCCCCCATGCTGCAAGCATTAAGGGTTCTCAAGATAGAATTCACATAGGGCTAGCTAGAAAGAGTCAGTGCTAGGTACCACATGATGCTTTTTAACATTGCTCTTTGTCCAATTAAACAACAGGCAAAAAAAGGGAGGTTTAAGCTATCACAGGGGAGGGTCACTATAGGCAAAAAGAATGTTCTCTATATCACAAAAAGCCAAAAGAAAGGATTTTAAATCTCTTCAATATAAACACATATTGACCGTGGAGAGATATGTTTAACCTGATTTAAACACTACAAAATTTATACATCTATCAGAACATCACAGGGTACCTGATTAATATGTACAATGTTTATCTTTCAAAATCTCTCAAAGTATCAGGTTAAAATGCAAATTTAGAAGTCATTAAAGAACCAGCAACAAATACAAATAAAAATATTATTCTGCATGAACTTATCCATCTCAAAGTGATATTTATGTCAGGTTATCAGCGATATTCACTTTGTCCCCGACTTTAGTCTACAAGGCCCGCTCTGCTGGCTTTTTATTTTTACACCCATCTTACCCTGGTAGGCGGAGTTCTCTAAAATTTAACTTCTGGGTAAAAAGGCTGATTTTCAGACTGGGTCAGAACTGGAATAGCTCCCGAATGGCCCTAGATGATGAGCATCAGGATATTTCTAATGCGACGCTTGTAAGCGCTCTCCTGGGCTTGCACAGCTGAAGGTTTAACGGCATCGTCTGCTTCTCCTCCCTGTCTGGACGCCTCATGTCATCTCTTGGTACCAGCTAAAAGAGAAGCAGGAGTGTTCAATTAGCAAAGATGAGAAGTGGGCAAAACTTTCCCACCAATTAAAAATAACTACCGTGTTAGGAAATTTTGTTTTGTTAGTAAATTTGGGTTCGGTTATTAACAGCCATCATAACTTTCATAAATGAGTTGAGCTCAATTTAGGCCAGGATGCTAAACAGGATGTGTGCGTCTCCTGTGTTCTCACTGTGACTTGCAAATGGAGTAATTTGCATATGTTACATATTTCAACCTTTTACTGTTCCATAGTGGAATATTAAAAAACAATCTGCGGCATGGAATTGGGCGATGGCATTAGACAGTGAGTGTCTAATCCTGCCTACTCTGAGAGTTACTGAATTCTCGGCTAAATGTAGAGGGAGTAGACGGTTACGGCTGTTGTTTCTCTTTTCACGGCGCGGCAATGAATTTCACCAGATGCTGGTGTTTGAATTGTGAAGCGTGCCCATTCCTCTCCCTACTGAAACTGAAGCAGCAGCAGACAGATAACTTTGCCTGATTTAATCATTTGTAATTTAATTAAAATATCATTATTCAAACAGGAAGTGCTTTGATCTCAAAAATAGCTGTTAAAAATAATTTTTAAGATAAAATTTGAACTTCATTTTAAGATAAAATCAGCACTCTTTCTACACTGAAACCTAGCATTGTAGGATGTATGTCTAATTTTTGGTTTTGATAATTTAAAAACAACAGTAACAGATTATCCTTGTCTAAGTGAATACTGCTGAGTTTCACAATTCCTCCCGAAGTTCTAAGAATACATCAATTGCTCAAATGAAAAATGCAATTACCTTTGAAAATCTCATAATGGAAATCTAAAGAGGCTAATTTCACCATGAAGAATTTCTTTCTTACCTTGTTTTTTCATTTTTAAAAACATCTTGTTATTTTAGAGAGAATCTTAGCAAGATAAAAAGAGAATAAAGTAACAATTTATAAAAACTAATTGTTCACGTATTTGGTAAATAAAAACTTTGAACTTAGTTCCTTTTCAGAAGGAATATCCATAAGGGTCATGAAAACTGTTTCTTTTTAGTAAAACACAGGCTCTCTTAACTCACATCGTGACATCCATGTAATAATTTCGTCTGCTTATATATTGATAAGGACATTTGTCAGTAGTTCCAGGTTACAGAAAGCAGGAATCCAAACGCTGGCCACAAAGATCCCCAAAACAAAAAATGTAATGTCTACCGACCGCCTTTCTCTCCACATAACACAATACGCAACTACAGTGGTTTTTCATCTGAAGTAATAAGATTTTCTCTTGTCTGGGTTTCTAGCATACGAATATTTGTCTTGAAAAAATGGCAAAGTCATCAAAAAGCATGTCACCCGCATTCACAGCGCTGCAGGGCAGCGATCCCCACTCTGCCCTGCTGGAATCAGCCCCCATGAGTGTCCAGGGCCAGCTGCTCCCCGGCACAGAGCCCCATTCACACAAGGGGTGACTGAGAAGTAGGATGAATGTTTCAATTTTTAAAAACCTTATTACAGCAAAAGGCACACTGCCAAGAATGATGGGATAAGTGTGCTCAGAGCCAGGGGAATGTCATAAAGGGGTGATGGTAATGCGTCTTTTCGTGTAATAATTTTTAAAATTTAAACATTTGCAATATTCTTTGATCGCCTCTTTTTGATCAAACAGTTAATGTAATTTCTGTCATCTAAAAATATGATGGTGTGTCCCCATCCACCTTATTCAGCTGATCTGGCACAAGAGGACTTTCAGTTCTTCTGCAAAGTCGGAATGACCATGAAGGTAGATGTTTTGAATGATTCTGTGTGTGTGCAGCCACAACAGCATAAGTACAGACACTAGAACAGAAGACCTCCGGAACTCTGAGTGGCCAGACCGACTGGGTTGGTGTGTCAGGAGTGGTGGGAGGATTTGGAAAGGGATTCATGGCAACGTGGCTGTTACTGTAACACACATTTTAAAGTTTAAACATTTTCTCTTTGTTGATCAGATCTCATACTCGCATCTTTAAGACCATGATCGGACGGCCTTGGACTCCTCAGTATGTGTAGCGGGCAGCTGTCATCCCCGACATTTATAAATCCTTAACCTGCATTATTCTAGCTTTCTAGCAGGGTGTCCAGAAGTTAATTGATTTATTTAGACATTGCTATTTTTTATGTGTTACCTCCTTCGTTCCCCAAAAATCTTGTAAAGTGGTGTGTAAAGATGCACACAATTAAGCAAGACCAAACATTTTAAAACAAGAGAAGGGTGGAGAAAAGAGGCAGCAGGAGATAAGAGGAAGAAAGCAACAGTCAGAAGTCGAGCATGCAAAATGACTGTGGAAAATAGTTGAAGGTGTTAAAGGTGAGTCACACATGTGGTTCTAATTTGTTTAAAGCAGTGTAGAAAAGGAACAGGTAAGTTTCAGAATGCCTAGTGTTACTGGAATTAAAAAAAAGTTTGGTGGCATGGCTGACTTGGATCTCGTCACACAGTGACACAGCACCCAGCGTGCTTTGGGGCTGGGAGTCTGCTCAAATTCTGCACTGTGATCCGCCACCAAGAGGGTGTCAGGCACGGTGTTGTATCCATCTGTACCTTGGATTCTTCACCCATCATTTGGAGATACTACTAGCAATTCTACTATCATCAGTTGCCCTGAGGAGTAAATGAGTTTATCTGTGACAAATGCTTCGCACAGTATGGCATATAACCCTCGACCAATGAGGTGACAGTGGGAGGGGTTTTAAGTACAGAAATTTTGAAATAGTCTGAAAAATTATGTATCAATGTCTGTAACTTTACTTTTGAAAGTGACCTTAGGTTTGCAAAGCAGTGCCAGTCTGCCTGCCGTGGGGTGAACGGCACCAGCTCCCAAGGCAGGTAGCTCCTCAAAAGTACCAAGGATCCCTCCTGGCCGGCCATGAGGATAAGTGAGCTGCCCAAGCCCTGAAGATCACATAACTCGGGAAACTTCAAGAGTTTTCTACACAAAAACATTCGGGAGAAGACCATGGGCTTTCAGTTAAGCCTTTCACCCTTCTAATTGGGCAACATGATCATTTTCAACCCTGCCACATGATATTTTATTAGCATACATAGGAAATACATACCACTAAACTAGACTTAGGCATGTAACAAGTAGCCTACTCTAACATATTCGGATTTTCCAAAATGATAACACCATCAATCATTGTCAAAGGCTCTGGTGAGACGCCACAGCACCATCTTACTAGTTTGGTCTGCTATAAAAGTACCGCAGACTGAGTGGTGTAAACAGCCTAGATTTATTTTCTCACAGCTCACTGTCATGCTGGAGAACGGCTGGGCCCCTGTGAGACTTTCTTCCCGGCTTGCAGACGGCTGCCTTCTCGCTATGTCCTCACAGGGCAGGGAAAGGAACAGCAGATTCTCTGGGGTCTCTTCATCTGAGACTCTGGATCCCACCGTGAGAGCCGCGTCCTCGACCTCGCCTCAGTCGGATCATCTTGCCGTGTATACTGTCGCACTGCTGACCCTCCTCTTGGGCCTTGACCACGCGAACCTGGGAGAATCAGTTCGGTCTGTAGATCGCCCTTGACCGAAAGGATGCTGAGGCTGCTGCCCTTCTGTACTGCCAGTAAACACGAGTGAGGGAGCAGACTGATGATTCACGAGCGAGGAGGAAGGAGTTCAGTCTTAGGTACCCTGCTTCGGAGCCTGCAGTCACCTAAGACTCTGACTGCTGTGTGAACGCCCCTGTGAAAGGCTGCAGGGGCCACTGAAGTCAGCTAGCATCCAGACTCGGTGCCCATCACCCGGGTCCAAGCCCACCCGCCTGCAGGCACCTCAGGAGCGCCGTAACCCACCTGACGAAGCGCAGCAACCCTTCCAGCCCGATCAAGACGAATGCCGGCCGGTGCGGGCCTCTCCAGGACACACGCGGGAATGCCAACAGGACCGTTTCCGGCTTCTGCGGTGAACCTTGAGCGGCCCACGACGGCATTTTGGGAAGCAGGCAGGAAATCTGAGTCACACTGAACTGTCATTTACAATTTCCGTATCAGCTGTTTCCATGACACTCGTGGATAATTCGGGCACAGTTTTATATAACATTATTTAAAGGCGGAGCTACCCGAAGGGCGGCCCTAGTCAACTGATGAGAATCCACTCGCAGAGTCATTTCATGCAGTGGGAGAGTCACTTAGCAAAGAACCGAGATCCTAGATCATCGTCCCTCAGCTGTCACGAAATAACTGTGTGCCAATAGGTGGTCTCTTACCTCGATGATCAAGATTTCGTCTCTCCTTAAATGCAGTAATGTAATGGAAGAGCACCTTCCTTCTCTACTTGTTTTATATGTGTATTCGATAGGACAATGTCAGTGAGAATCTCTTAAACCAGAAAACAACATACAGGTGTAAGGTGCTGGTTCTTTTTCAGGATTTTGTGTTTTGTTTTGTTTTTTAATTGACTGTTTCTGTGAAGTGTTCTGATTGTGCTCCATCTCATCACAGAGATGGGAAAACACAGGTAAAAGAAACAGAATGTATGGGTGGCGAGGAAGAGCCGGGTGTGTATGGAACAGTCGGGAGGCACCTTCCATTTTACTCTCTCTTAGCAGCTCACAGATGAGCTGGTCAGTCCTGGGAATTCCACCTCCTACCTCTGCCTGCTAGTGTGCCAGGCTGTGTCCGGGGGACATGGCCGTGCTTCTGAATTATTTTATGGTCTCTGGTAAGCCAACTTCTTACAAATAGGAAAACTTGATTCTACATGGATACTTTGTTGTCTTGAAATAAGTACCTGTACGACTAAAAATTTACCATCTCTCTTTTTCTCTGGTGATTACAGCTCTAATCATTGGATCGTGAACAAACTGTTGTTCATCCCAAAATCTTGTGAATAGATGTACTCCATAATTTAAAACTATTTAAATCTTAAAGAAAGTTGTACACTTAGATATATTTTACAAGTTCTGTAATTTGTTAGTGTTCTAGCTCCCCTCACCAAAGACAGATGCCTAATACTTTCTTATTTATACAGCAAAATAAAAGAAAAGTTTAGAAGTGTGATAAACAAAGCCAGAGACGGGCCTGGAATCGGTTCAGGAGAGTACAAGCACTCAAAGATGCTCAAGTCAGAGCAGGCTTTATAGCCAAATGAGTTTAGAAGTTTCATTTTTCAGAGCTCTTTGGATTTCAGAAATGCAGGTAAAAGGTTCTGTAAAATCTATGGAAAGAAAGACCTGAAGATCACTTTTGATATTCAGCAACAAATCCAGGAAAATTGCCAATTTTCCAACATGAGAAAAATATATCACCTCTCAGTTTCCACACCCCCTTCTCTAGCCTATATTTGACATCACTTTTCCAAAGGCCGGACATGTATTCCACTCAGTTTGGAAAAGGCGTTAGAGCGCATGCTTTGTTTTCCTAATGAAAAACCAGGACCTGAGATTTAGGTGAAGTTGTGTGTATGGAGAATCAGAACATGAGTTTCAGGGACAATCAGGTAACCTGTTTTAAGTCTTCTCTTTGATTCTTACTGGTAATATAAACCTGAGCGAAGTCCTCCATTTGCTTAGCATGGGTTTCCTTGTCTATGGATACTATAATAACTGCTTCATAAACTTGCATTCATTACAGTTCATTGAGCACTTTCTTAGGAACAGGAACCATTCTAGGTACTAGGGGTTTCAGAATTATTTTGAGAACTAAATGTGACATTGCATTCAAAGAACTTAGTACAGAGGCTGGACCCTAATAGAGACTTGGCAGTTGCTTTTATTTTTATGAAGTAGTAGAACCTTGAAAAAAATTATCTGGGTTCACTACCCATTTTTTCTTTAGGACAAATAGAGATGGGTGACTGTAGATGAGCATAAAGTGATTTGCTCAAGCCAATATGCCCCAAAGTAATAGCAGGCTTGCAAAACTGCTGTGATTCTTGGGTTCATTTTAGGGAGTTTTGCGCCTTTGTCCTACCACTGAAATATCCCAGTCTTGGGAAATGTCGCACTTAACCGGGTGGGATCTCAGAGACTCCAGAGCTACAGGCACCTCTTGTTCACTGGTTTGTCAGGGTCATCCCTTGCGCTACTAGTCATTTATGTCTAGCTACATTTAACTAAAATGTTACAGCTAATTGGGAACATAGCTGTTTCTAGTGATAAGCAACGTTCCACTATTCTCATAACAGCAATGATCTAGTGACATTTTCTTGGGAGAGAAAAATAATACAAATATTTTTAGCTAATGAAAGAAAGGCTTAATTTTAGAATGCCATTGCCTGCATCAATAGATTGTCAGCAACTCGCATGTTTTCTCGGTGTAAGTGCTGTATTAAATGAATCAGCAAGATATTATTTTTATTCTATAGGAAATTGAATGCACATCCTTTACATATTTTGCCTTCACTGGAATTAGAAAATCTTAATCACTTTTCTGTACCAAACAGTTACATTAGCTTTAAATTTAAAAGGAAAAACAGATAAGGAAGCAAATGTATTTCTTACTCCTTAAGACACAGTGGATACATTTTTCTCTTCAGTGGAACTTTTCTCCAATTGAGCACCAGTTGTGAAATTTTTAAAGTATGTGGGACCAAACTGTCAACTTAGCAGAAATGTTTCCTATCTCAACTCAACCTTAGAAACAAATGGATACTCTGGGAGCATTTCCTGTAAGTCAGGAGCCTGATTCCTTCAAGTAAAATAGTGCTCGATCCATTTATTTGGAAAAAAAAATTGGAGTACAATGATATGAACTAGATGATTGATGTTTCACCAGTATTCAATTGCCATCGATAAAACGCATTACGATGTGGCTGATATATAAGCTGCATTTAGTTTACTAGATCTTATTTGTAAGAAGTCGCCAGCCTTTCTGTGTTTTTGCTATTATAATATTTTTGAGGAACAAGGAATGAAGGGGAACATAACATTCTTATTTTCAAAATTCTCCAACAAAATATTTGCTCTAAAGTTAGTCTTGTGGCAGAATTGAGCAAGTGAGATATTTCTCAGGGAAATTTTCAAAAATTCCTGAAGATTGCAGAAATTATCACCCTGGGAGTTAGAAATTTTGACAGCACATGGATCACACATTTTGAAAGCTGGAAAGTTATAAAACTACTGTGGTTTGCAAAAGAATTCTCAAGTAATACGGAACGGCAAGCAGGGCAAAAAGAAAGCTTGAGTGAGTCTATTTTTCTTTGGGTTTGTCATTGAGACGCAGCATTCTGGGGACTGAGAAAACATTAAAGACTCACGTCCTAGATACAAGAGAGAGCAACAAACAACTGCCATACCCACTTCTCTAGTCCTCTAGCTGAGGCTGATCTAGGACAGATTTTCCATATAGCTACCTGCTGTGGTTTGGAAATTGGGTCGAGTGATCCCAGAGGCTTGGTCCTCGGGGTGGCTACTGGGAGATCACTGAAGCTTCCGGAAGCGGGGCCCAGTGAGATGGCTTTGAGTGGGACTGTGAGATCACACGCATCTCCCTCCTCTCTCTGCCCCAGTTAACAGTTCAGTCACTTGCTGGCTCCAGTGAGCCTTCCTGCCATTGCTGTCTGCTGCCCGCACAAATGCCAACAAGCTGGAATCGTCTGGTCTTAGAGTAGAAGCTTCGAAACAGCAAGCTATCTAAATCTCTTCTCTGCTTAAAATTAGTTGAGTCAGATATTTCATTGTAGCAGCACAAAACTGATGATATATTATTGGCTCTATATTGTTCAATATAAAAGGAGTCCACAGAGGAAAGTGTAGTCTGAATCTAATATGGCAAACAATGCCCTTCAAAGCTAAGTAAGATGATTACTGATGAGGAACATCTCTAATTTCTAAATGGAAGTGCTGATAAATATTAATGTTAGAGAAAAATCTACAAACTCCTCTCATTGACATTTTCCCAATTTGATCATGTTATCTGCTTTAGTGGTGATGGTGAGAAAAAGTAAATTTGTAGTAAACCTAGCTTTTTTGTACCAAACAATGTTATTTATTGCCTAAATAAAATTCCTCAAACAAAATATTCTATCTCTACATATTACAAATCTAGAGGTTTCCCTCTCACTTACATAGAGTATTTTGAGTATGAAAACTGAACTGTGTTAGTATTCCTAGCCACCTTCAATATTGTCAAAGTTAATACCTTTGCATACAGCTGTATGAAAAGCTCGAGTTACTTTTGAAAATCAAGTACATGGTTTGAACGAGAAATAGTCAACATTGTTATACACACACACGCTTCTATCTCTGAGAGCCCATTTTATGTGCACATAAGACTTTCTCAGTATAAATCTCCTTCTGTCAAACTGACCCACAAACTATCATGTTAATGGATATTCTTTTTCCTTCTAACTGTTGTAATCTGAAACCAGTCACACACAAAAAACTACAGAGCAAGGAAAGTTGTATATTTCTTTTAAAGGGATAAAATCATAACATTAATAGGTTATGGTGGGAAATGCAAGTGAGCCACAGCCATTGGTTTACAAGCAACCCAATGTGCATATTTACCAGTGGCACCAGTAAACTATAAATGGCAAACGAAAAAATAGGATTTTCTAAAGATGGGAAAGGAAAATAGGTCTGAGAGAAAGTGGGAAGAATCATCCTTCATGCCTGCTTGGTGATACTTACAGGCCAGAGAAAAATAACCTAATCTGTCTCCACGGATCAGAACCTCGCAGAAAGACCTAATTAGGACGCAGGCAACAGGGCTGAAGGCAAGAAATGGATGAAAGAAGAAGAAAAGTAACAGGTTTGCTGCATTTGAGAAGTTACACCAATGAACTGAAAAGTACATTGCTCCACTTTTAATACAGTTTGTAATAGTTTGACATTGAAGTTATAGAACCATCGCAGTCACAGGAGAATTACACATGCTGCTGGAAGGAAAGCCATAGTATGAAGCCCTGAAATTCTTTAAAAACATTTTTGTGTCAACGTGGGATGTGCCAAGGCACTACTTAAGGAGATAAAAGGAATTTCTGTGTGCTCACTATCAATTAAATGGAAAGGGCAGGGTTAAGCCCTGATTCAGAGTGATCTTAGAAGTCCCGTGTAACAGCTTTCTCCGAGCTTCCAACATTAAGCATTTCTAGGAAATCGTCAACTCACTGTTACTTCAGGGTGGCTTAATCGAAAAGAACTCCACTCCCTAAAAGAGCCAAGTCTGAGCTACAGTCAGATACACACATTTCTAAAGATATTTCTTCCAGACGACGAGTAAAAATAAATGGAGTGTGGAATATCAACAAAAGATGTAATTGAATATATTAATTAATTACAACAAAATTGATAAGCTTGTCACTGCACTAAAGGTAATTACACAGTAAAGACTAAGAAGATTTCTCTAAACTCACAACCACACGATTAACTATTCATAACAAGCATATAGTAACTAAGGTGCCTTTCAACTGAAACATCAAACAAGGTTACACAGTGATTGATGAAAATGCACACGTGACCAGGCACTTCAGACCATAATCCTAGCTCTCCCCCAGGCATTAAAGTTCCATATTCGTTAATCCAGCGCTTGTCTTGGCAGTAAAGAACGTAACCGCCGTGGGTATTGGCAGCAGAATGCTTATCTTTGCTATAGCTACATTTGTACTTTTTTTTATTTTAAACCAAGAACATGTATTGGTACATTCTACATACAATGGTCACATTCATTACATTTATTCTGTACCTATACATGATGTATCTTGGTTCTCCCCCCTCTTCCCCCCTCCCCTCTGCACCCTCCCTCCCTATTTACAGCAGGTTCATTCATCATTTTCCATATTTTCCCTTTCCCCTCTTTTTCCCCTGTTGCCTTTCTGCTTTTCCCCTTCTTTCCTTCTAGTACTCCTCTCCTCTGCACACCATCCTCCTTTTAATATAATATCTATTACACCTCTTTGTCCTTATTTACAATTATGGTCTCTCATATCAGATAAACAATTCGATGTGTGCTCATGAGTGTCCGATTTATTTCACTTAAGAGTATGTTCTCAAGAAACATCCATTTATATATGAATGACTCTAGTTTATCCTTTTTTATGGCAGTGTAGTACTCCATAGTGTAGAAAAACCACATTTTCTTTAGCCATTCGTTGGTTGTTGGGCATTTAGGTTGTTTCCAAGATTTAGCTATTACAAATTGTGTTG
>PVJO010013595.1:0-51282 GCA_004026905.1 Hystrix cristata
AAAAAATAAAACAAACCTCTTTCTCTCTCTCTTTCTCTGTCTCCTCCCTCTCTCCTTCCCTCCTTTTCTTCTTTTGTCTGTTTTCCTCTCCCTCCCCTCTCTCTCCTCTCCCTTCCTTTGTTTTGAATCACTTTGTCTCAAAAAGACTAATTTGAACCAAGCTTTCAACCAAGACCATTCTATTAACTTAGTTCCAAGTCAGAAACAACAGTGCATAATGTTGAAGCAATTAGGTTTGGGTACTGGCTAAAGAAGTTGTTTTTCTACAGCCAGATCCTCAAGTTTTTCAATATATCACAGTACACTCTAAAATTTCATCAATGTAAGCTCTAAAATCAGACACAGGTAGATACAGCTGTGTTAGGAGAGAAGATGAGGGTAGAGAAGTGTCTGTGCTTTCCATGTTCCATCAGTGTCTGTTACCTTTAGCATAACATTTAAGCTCCATGGTCTGGTCCCTAACTCTGCTCAGTCCCACTCTTAGCACTTCTGCAGGTATCTTGTGTTTTAGTGCACTAATTTCCTCAGAGTTTCTCAAACCTATGTGACTTTCCTTCTATAATTTTGCATATTGCAACTCCTTTTTTGTTTTTTTTTGGTCTGAGTAACTTTTTAAACATTCATACATATTCATTGTAAGGGTCCCTTTCTCTAGGAAGATAGTCCCAACTTCAATTTCAGGTTAGCCCGAGGGCCTCCTATTTCTCGTGTCTTATCCATACTCCTTTCGTCGCCCTTTGTATTCACTAACTTATCTGTTCATTCAACAAAAATATCCTGTGCATAATTGATCCCATTTGCATAATGTCTGCTGATGTGTCTCTTATCTGACTAAGTATGACTTCCTTGAGGTAAGAGACAGATGGTTATTCTGGAGTTATGTTCTATAAAGTTGGTACAAACACTAAATTGGCAAACACGTAGCTGCTATTCTTAGGGGAAATACGAGGTTAGGTTCCTGCAAGCCCCTGGCCACAGCATTGTCATCAATCAATATGTCATTTGCATTGAGGAGGTTTATTTTTCAAAGTCCTTGTAAAACCAGTCTCATTATTGTTGAAAACCTGCTATTCTACATAGTCCTTGTATTGTGTAACACTTGTCAGGTATTTTAAACATTCTTTTTGGCGTATACTTTATTTTAATTGACAAACAGTTATGTAGATGGGGTACAGTGTGGTATTTTGATACATGTATACATTATGGAATGACTAACTCAAGCAAAGTAGTATATCGACCATCTGTCTAGCCTCTGGGTCTGTGAAGCTTGCTTGCCTTCAAGTTTTTAAAAAACTTTTCATTAGTACATGTTTGTAGTATGCAATTATTACAATATTTGTGGAGAGTTGGTGCATGTGCATAACACATCTTAATACTTTGTTCATTCCCATCTCTCTCCCTCCTAGCCTCTCCTTGCCTCTTGATCACCTTCATGTTGGAGAAATATCTATTTCCCAAGTTCCTATCATCTTTTATTTTGCTGTTTTTTTTATCTTTTGGGTTTCTCATCTAAGAGAAACCATGCAATATTTAAACTTGTGCATCTGATTTATGCACTTAACATTATGATCTCAAGATGCCTCCATTTTCCTACAAATGACTCAAGTTTATCCTTCTTTATGGCACAGTAGTACTTCATTGCATACAAATACTATGCTTTCTTTGTCCGTTCATCTGTTGATGGACACACAGGCTACTTTCAAGGTTTAGCTGTTAGGAATTGTGCTGCTATAAATATGGGTGTGCATATATCACTGTGGTATCATGTTTTTGACTCTTTTTGCAAGATACCTAAAAGGAGAATAGCTGGGTCAAATGGAAGTTCTAGCTTTAGGTTTTGAGGAATCTTTCATAGTCATTGTGCTAGTTTACACTATCACCAACAATGTAGAAGGTTTCCTTTTTCTCTGCAGCCTTGTCAGTATTTGCTACTATCTGATTTCTTGGTGGTGGCCATGCTTTCCAGGGTAAGATGGATTCTCATTGTTGTTTTATTTTGCATTTTTCCAACAGCCAATGATGTTGAACGTTTCTTTATGTATTCATTGGCCATTTGTACTTCTTCTGAGAAGTGTCTATTCATTTTATTGACCTATTTTTGATTGGATCTTCTATTTTGGAGGGCTTGATTTTTTTGAATTCTTTATATTTTCTAGATATTAGTACTCTGTCTGAGACACAACTGACCAAATTTTTCCTCTTTCTGTAGGTTACGTCTTCATTTTCTTGGTTGATTCTTTTGTAGTGCAGAAGCTTTTTAATTTGATAGGATCCCATTGGCTGATTCTTGGTACTTCTGCACATGCAACTGGAGTTCCGTTCAGAAAGTCTCAGCCCACGTCTATGACTTCAAGAGTTTTAATTATTTCGTCATCCAGCAGATTAAGTGTTTGTCTTTTAGCATTTAGATCTTTGATCCATTTTGATTTTAATTTAGTACAGGGTGAGAAATATGTGTCTAGATTCAATCTTGTGCATGTGGACAGTCAGTTTTTCCAGCACCATTTAATAAAGACACTATCTTTCCTCCAGTGTATGTCTTTGGCCTGTTTGTCAAAGGTCAAGTAGTTGAATGCACTTGGACTTGTTTCTGGACCCTGTATTCTGTTTCACTGATTCACATGTCTATTTTTGTGCCAATACCATGCTGTTTTTAAGACTGCCTTTTTTTTTTTTTTTTGACATTTTCTGCTTGTATTGTCTTTTGAAACATGCAAGCCACTCAGCACTAGCCCAAAAGGATTTAACATTTTCCTGACTATAGATATATGGCTCTAAGTAGTTTTTGGCTTTCAGCCTTACAATAATGTTCTCTAACACATCTTTTTAAAAATCAGTTGTCCAATCATGAATCCACAAATTTAGCTACTCTTCCATTTTTCCCCATAGCTTCATGTATTAGTCAGTATTCTCTAGAGAAACAGATACAATGCTAGATATATGAATATTTGAGAGCTTACAATTTGGCTTCCTCGGGCTTCTTACAAGTCAGGCGTGGAAGCGTGCAGAGGGTCCGTCTGCAAGCTGGAGATCCGGAGGGCCCAGCCGAAGGTCTGGAGGCCCGAAGGATCCAGGCGAAGGTCTGGAGGCCTGAAGGATTCAAGCGAAGGTCTGAAGGGTCCAGGCGACGGTCTAGAGGTCCGAAGTATCCAGGTGGAGGTCTGGAGCTCCTCCAAAGGAAGCGAAACCGATCCCAAAGAAACTGGCCGGGCTGGATTCTTCTTCATTTCTCCTTTATACCATCTAGAGAATGGTCTGGCCTAGGGTGGATCTTCTACACTCTGGGGTGTAGAATTGCTAAACCAATTTAGTTAAGCTTCTCTTACAAGTTGACACAATCAATCAACCATCACACTTCATAACAATTCTATTTTTTTTCCAGTGCTGGGGGTGGAACTCAGGGCCTTGTGCTTGCAAGGCAACACTCTAACCACTGAGCTAAATCCCCAGCCCAACAATTCTAGATGTTACTGAAGTATTTCTGAAGTAGCCTCATGTGCAGGTTGATGACTTTACCCTTCCTTTACCTAGATGTAGCATAGTACTGATCCACTGGCAATGAACTTTTGATCAGCAGCTCTATAGTGCACATCTGAATGAAATATCAAACACACACATATTCTCTGTAACACTTATCACTGTCTTCAATTTAGGAGCACTAGAAAGCACTTCAGTAGCACATTTGTGGGTCATTTTGAACAGTGAAAGTACCAACATTAGGCAAAAAAATAGCAAAAGAAATTGACACTATATGACAAAGAGGACACTTGTTTGCAGTTTGGGAGTTGAAACAAGAAGGGAGGGCCTCGCCTTGTGTGGCTCAGCTCGGAGCTTGCCTCTCCGAGACAGCTTTTCTCACTACTCCGCACATATCTGTGATGGTCTCAACTGTTTGTAGAAATGCCACCAGTATTGATTCTGGGGTTAAAATAAATTTTAGTGAGTAGATGCATTTGTAAATGTGGGATCCTTGAATAATAAGGATCAATAGCATTCTTTTTAAAGAATAGCTCAGTACAAGTTTGCTGGCAGGATGAAGACTACTTGCTATGCATAAAGTGATTCCTCAAGGCTTAGTAAATTAAAATTGTTTATCAGAAACTATAAATGTGACAAAACTTTATGCTAGCAACATCTAAAAATTGAAGAAAAATCTTCTGGAAATGCTATGTATATTATGCTTCTATTTATAATACCCCCCTCCCTCCCTCCGTCCCTCCGTCCCTTCCTTCCTTCCTTCCTTTTTCTTGCAGTCTTAGGGATAGAGTCCAGGGCCTTGCACATGTTAGGCAAGCACTCTACCACTGAGCTATGCCTCCAAGTACTCACATTACTCTTAAATCCTTCCTCCAAGGCTTAATCTAACCCATCATCCTTTCATATGACAGTAAAAGATTTCATGTGTATGTGAAAATGTCAAGTGTATCTGTAACTGTCGCTAATCTCTGGAAGAAAAGCAGCTAGCAACGCTAAAGTATATGCAAAAATTCCTGAACTATCAATAGAATAGATGTATGAGAGCTACAGTTAGCACTCAAACACTCCATCAAAAAGTCTTATTTTTTAAATAAGAAACAAAGCCAGCTGAAAATCATCATAGCTACAATTTACCTTTCTGAAAAATTGAACTGTGACATATGGAGAACTATAATTCATGGAGAGATATAAATTTAGTTTGATTTTCACCTAGAAGAGACTATGAACTGATGCGCAATTATCCTCACACATACTGCTTGCTTCTTACGTCTAGGACAAGACTTCAAGATACTTACAGATCTGATGATATGATCTATGAGCACAGTGAACAGACAAGCTAATGTACCAGTATGGGAGACCAACCGTCACGATAGGCTCATATAATTCTTTCAACAAATATTCACCGAACGCTAACAAATATTCACGGAGAGAACTCCAGGCCTGTGTTAAGTAAGGGAAATAACCGTGAGTGAAACAATAATTCTGTCCCCATAAGAATGGTCTAGCTGAAAGGACATACGTACCCTTAACAGGTGAAAGAGACACCACAGTACAATACTAATCGGCAAGGAGGGGGAAAGTTTGCGAACTAATGGTTATGGGGGGCGGGGGGAGGAGTGTGTGGAATAGGCTTTGCTCTGGCTTGAATGTTTGTGGACCCTCCAAAATGCATAGTGCAGATTAACCCCTAAGGTGACATATTAAGAAGTGAGAACTTCATGGGGGGCGCTGAGCACACCTGTGATCCCAGCACTCTGGGAGGCTGAAGCAAGTTTGAGGTAGCCCTGGGCAACCTAGAAACTTACTGAGAACCTGTCTCAAAAAAAAAAAAATAATAATAATAAAGAAGGAGTGGTGATGCAGCTCGGTGTAAAGGCCCTGGGTTCGAGTCCCAGTACTGCGAAGGACGGGGAGGAGGAGGGGGATTAGGCGCCTCTGCTGGGTGCCTCTGCTTTCATGGGTGAGATTGAGAGAGGGGCAGACAGGGTGGAGATACAAGGTACAGGCTCCAGGAGGAACAACTGTCCCAACACGAACCGTTTCACCGCTGTCCTGGCGGTCCACAGTCTCCTGAGATGTGGAGAGCAAAGCTCTGAAGCCTGCGCCCCCGTTCCCCCTCAGAGGAAGTTGGGGCTTGGGGCTCGTCCTAAACCAGAGCATGCGCACAAAGAGAAACTCCTGCCCTCGCCAGACCCTGGAAGCCGACACTTGGACCTTACACTTCGAGGTCTCCGGAACCCACGAAGCAGATCTCATGTTCCGTTAGACTAGCACGACCTGGTTAAGTCGCAGCTGTCTGAGAACTTCAGTAAGATGGTTTCTGAAATAAAATTTAACAGCAGTATCGTCTTGGGGAGGAGCTAGATGGAAATGGCAGAGAGCTTGCCTCGCTGTAGAAGTTCGAATGGCTGAAGTGAGCAAGGACAGTGAATGCAGGGAGTGGCTGGACCTGGGGAGATTGTACCGAACCCTACAGGGCAGGATGGAGTTTGCTTTTGGATTCCAGGTGTAATCGGAAGCCGTCGGAGAGTGCTCTGAAGAGTGAAAGGGGAAGGGCTGCTAGCCGAACTTGAGTTTTAAAATGGTGCTTCTGCTGCCGGTAGGAGGAAGCACGGGCGGGTCCAGTGGGCAGTCAAAGGGACAGGAGCCGCGGCGTCGCTGGGGGAAGAGAAGCGGGTGACCTGCGCTTGGTTCCTGGCGGTGGACTTTTGATATATTATGAACGCCGCATGAAATAGTTACTGCTGGGCCTGGGGAGGCGATCCCTGGAGGGAGGACCTGAGATTGCTCTGACACCTCAGGTCAGTTACCTGGAGAGGTGGCGCTGCCGCGCCCTGGAGAGGGAAGACCGTTCTTGTTTTTCAGACACCCAGCTGCACTTGGCATCTGGCCTGCACAATGGGCGATAGAAGTGAGCAGCGCAAACAGATAGCTGGCATTTGAAGTTATAGGAACTGATGACTGTGGAGATGAAGTGGGCATAATGAAAAGAGGACGCAGGAGTTGTTTGGAGGAACTTCTATGCTTAACAGAGAAGAAAGATCCTGCATAGTCCTTAAATAGAGGTAAAGCAGGAAATACCACGCGATGCAAGGAAAATCATGTCTCTAATTTAACTAATTGCTTAGGAGCCTAAAATTAGGCTCTAGCTTCATCCCTACTCAGAGCTAAATAGCAGCAAAGTGCCTCAGTTAGTGATTTGATGTTTTAGAGTCACGCAAACTTGTGCACGGTTTCCAGAGCTGGAACACTGGCCATGGGTGAGTCTTCCAGTCTTCCTTAATCCCCAGGCTTTACTTATAAGAGACAGAGACAGTGAAGAGAAACTTCTTATGATGTTGTTTTGCATATATATCTGTTCTACTTTTAAACTCTAGGTGTATACAAAGGTGTATTCAATGGCTTAAAAAGAAAGATAATTCAAAATTTTAAAATTTTAATACTAGGCCCAGGCTGTATCTCAGTAGTAGGACATGTGCTTAGCACACACAATGGCCCATGCTTAATCCATAGTACCAAAAATAACAACAACATTGTTACTAAGATATTCTTTATCAAGCTATGTACTTTCATATTGTGAGCCCGGGGCAAGGCGAAAAGTTATGTAGCTCAGAATCAGTTCTGTCAGTTTTAGATATAAATAAAACTGTAGTTTACATTGATGGAGCATTTTCCACGTGTCCCAGAGTCTGGTGGACAGCTTAGACACATCAGCTCATTTATCTAGGCAGCCGCCCTGTGGGTATGTACTGTTGCCATTCCCATTTCACAGGAGAGAGTAATCTAATCAGGAAACTTAGTAACTTGGTTCAAATTCACCAGCAAGTTGTGTGTGATTGTGCTCTTAGCCATTACATCTTACTTCTATCTCTGTCTTAGTCTGTTCTTGCTGTTATAACGAAATAGCTTAGACTGGGTAATTTATAAACAACAAGAATTTACTGCTCACCGTTCTGGAGGTTGAGAAACCCAAAATCAACCTGCCAGAAGATCGTCAGGTGAAGATTGAGAATTTGTTCTGCCAAAGATGGTAGAAGGGACAAACAGACTCCCTCGGGCCCTTTTATTGGAGACCTATAACTAAGCCACTCACGCTGTAAAAGACTTCTCAGCCTAGTCACCTCCTAACAGCAACACACATTAATACTATCATGAGTATCACGTTCCAGCATGTGAATTGTTGAAGGGAGGGAGAGGGGGACACCAACATTTAAACTGTAGCAATCTCCAATATATTCAAAAATATCTCCCTTGCAGTGTGTTAATTTTTCCAGGCAAACATTTCAAATTTGATAAACTGTAATTAATATTTGAAAAAGCATGGCTATCAAGCAATACAGCACAGTAATATGAATGCTTTTATAAAAGGAGGTAAAGGATTAAGTGGACTGAAAAATAAGTATAAGGGTACTATATATGAAAAGAAATATCCAGTTAATTGCACACTGAATAATGTGGGCGAAGGGCCCGAGACCGTTGAGGTATGAGCCAAGAAATGTTGATATTATGTGGCTTTAAGAAATAATGACACAAAAATGGCATCACTTATGCACCAAGTGCAGCTTAATCATGGGGCTAAGAGGTGGCATTACTGGCTCTGAGAGAGGTGACAGATTTTTGCAAAAGCTGTCTTGAGTATGGGTTTTCTTCATTTTCTTAAAATGTGAATGGTAGTAACTGACAACTCTCTGCCATTAGGAAGAAACTTTTTGAGAAGAAAATAACTTGAATGTACTAGTGGTGCTCATTTTATTTAAATCTCATAAACTACAGTCCCAATTAATTACTGATGGTAGGGAATTATTTGTTTCTTACATGGAACTGTAAGATTGATGTTCTCTGATCAGTGGGTCTTTAGTGTGAACTCCAGGTTCATCTTTCTTGCTACTAGCAGACATTTTCAAAGACTTATCTCCCATCTGTAGGTGGCAGTAAGTTATTACTGTTTTTGTGACTTTGCTCGCTGGAAGGAAGATAAAATCCAGTTAGAGAAACAGAATATAAAGAGAATATTGTTCTACCTTTAGGGCAATATAAAGAACAATAACCCAGTATTTTTCAATGGGAGTTTGACTCCTTTCCCTATTTTAATTTGAGGTAAAATTGAAATACTTAATGTATTCTCAGTGGACCTTTCTCTAGCTAGGATGAATTTGTGTTCACATCAGGCTAAACACCTGGAATAAGTGTACAGTGGAGAATATAAAGGGCTTTGTATAAATCAGCAGCTCAGGAAATCCACTGCTTCTTAAGGTGACAAATCTAAGCAAAATTAGTTCAGATCATAAAGCCTGCTGTTGTACTGAGCAATGACATTTTGCTTTCAACCATGAACATGCAAAACATCAAAATGACTCTTAAGATTCAATAATAAAAAGATGTCTTTCTAAATCACTTCTTGATTTCCATTCCTCAGTGCCGAAAAGAAGCAGAAACAACCACACACTTACACACAAGGGAAGGCTCTGTGGAGACGCGCCTCTTCCCTGCACTGTTGCCTTCTGCTCTGGGTTGTTCACATGCGAACCGTGCTTCCTCACAGATGGAGCCCACCTCTCCCTGCTATTAAGGGAAACACAGCAGGACCCAGAGAGGATTTGTTGAAGCTGAAAACCGACTTTATAATTTAGCTCTGAGTCTTGATGTGGCATAAGTCACACTATAAATCAGAACACCGTATCCCAAAATGTAAGACAAGTTGAGTGAAACATGAATTTTCCCCTTCATACTTCTCTCTAGTTAGTACAATTAAAAAAACAACCAGCTCCTTTATTGCTTGTGATTTAGCAGTTAGCCAAGTAGAGTGACAATTTCAGGCTACAGTAGACAGAGCCATAAAAAAAAGAAAACATTGCCAGGAAGGTGAAGTAGTTACTGTCATATTGCGCCAACAGATTCTGTCAGGTTTCTGAAATAAAAACAATCTTTCCGCTATGGTGAATAAATCAGCATAGCTTAGTTTCATAGCCTCTTCCTATTGGAGTGAGCCAATTTATACTCCTGTCTCTTCTTTAATTGCTGTAGAAAATTAGCCGAGGACACAGAGTAATCTGTAAGTTACTTGGTTATTTTTCACAATCTCTGAAGTACATGCTTAACATTCCCACGATTCCTACACTGGCAGGATGCTGCTGGCCAAAAAAGGCCTTCCTCCTCATGGAGTTGACTTATGGGTAGGATCCTCGCTTTGTACACATAACTCACTGCCATAAACTTGGTTTCTCCACAAAAGCCAGGAAGGAAGGACCTCCGTCCTTTGCCAGTCTTTGGTGGACCTCTGTCCTTTTCCAGTCTTTGGTAGCAGCTGCCAGGAAGGAAGACAGTGCGACGGCAGAGCATCCCAAGGCAAGGTTTTTGTCCATTTCTCCATCTATAGATAACATTTTTGTGCTGTTGTGATTCTTATTTTTGTGTGTGCTTTCAGTTTCAACAGAACATTTCACAAATGTAAAAGTGCATTTTATTATTGATGAGCAAATAATTTTGTTTTGTGCACGCATCCAAGGATCGAATTGTCCTCCTGTCTCTCACAGGAGTCACCTGGTTATCTTAGAGGCCATGTCAGTGTGTAAAAATACATTCACGGATAAAGACCTCTATCTGTTTATCTATTCCAATTCTTGTACATAAAACATTTTTTTCCCCTTTGGTGGAGCTGAAAATGCCATGTCAGTTGAAGTGGTTTGTTCGACTTCAATTAAAAAAAAAAAGTAGCAACATAATTTGGCTTTTGGTCCTGCCACGTGCCGTTTGTAAGATCTGGGGCCTGGAAGCTTCTCCTTGTTATTAGGAACTGGAAAGAAAGAGTAAGTCAGACCCAGAAGACAGAACTTGTAACAGAAAATGTCATGGGAATTGTAGGAAAGGGTCTTGGAGATTTACTGTAACCTTGTTGAAAGAACACAGTACACAAGATTCAAATGGGTTTGTGCAAAAGCCCCAGCTAAGCCACTTTTGTCGCCTCTTGTGTGCCTTGAGCAAGCCATTTAAGTTTTTTGACCCTCAGTTTATTTTTTGGTAATGCAAGAATTGTAATACCTGCTTTAAAAACATGTACCAAAATAAGGAGATAAAGTGCTCAGTATCATTTACGAAGCACAGTAAAGCACTCGTAAGGTACAAACCCATCTCCACTGTTGGTTTGGCCTTCAGTCTACTGTTCTTCACACCTCGGTTTTGCCACTTGTATGGTGGAGATAACCACAAAGCATTGCCATCTTAGCACTGCTGCAAAGATTGAGATAACACATATGTGGTAATTGGAATAGGGCAAGCAATTAATGGGGTTAGCTACTTTTTACCATAACTGCTCCCCTGCCCTGAGTTGTTTGGCAAGAGTACAGAGAACAGTAGAATGTGTTAAAAAAAAAAGTCCAGTGCGGTCATATACTGCTGTGTCTCCGGACGAGAGAGAGGCGGTAACTGGCTGCGGTTGGCTGTGGTACCCAACGATCACGGTAATTTACCTTGCACTAAAAGCCCAGATGTGAGACCGACAGAAGTGAGAGTACCTAGGAAGTTGGAGAATGTTTTTGACTTTTGATCAACTCACTGTTTCCTTCGATTCTGAACCTCACTATTTAAATAAATCTGTGAGTAGTTTAGAAATATGGGAAGTCTATAATTAATCCCTATGGGCAGTATAGAAGCTACTTGTTCAAATCAAAAGGAGGCTTCATCCTCTCTCTTTCAACATTCTGTGCCTTTATAATAAACCATCTTTGCATTTGGATGGTTTCTTGCAATTTAGAGCATTTCCACGTAGATGATTTTATTTCAGCCTCTTAAAAATCTGGAGAGAAGGTCCAGCTGGTATTGATTCTTCTTTATCTTACAGGCCACAACTGAAATTTTGTCTCAAATCATATAGTTTTTAACCTGTAAGTTAAAAAAAAAGCAAAGCACCAAACAGTTTCTGATAAGGTTGGCTTTCGCAGTTAATTTTAGGATCTCTACGTTTGCATTGTTACAAGTGCCACTGAAATTATTGCCACGTTATGGTTAATATTTTTTTTCTCCTTGATAACAAAAGGAGGCCTTCTAACATATCTTCTGTACTTGTCTTTTTACTGATATCTACTATCTGGGGTTATTTTAGTTTACTATTTCTCTACTTTTTCAAGAAATATTCATTGGAAGGGACTCAGAAATATTCAGAAAAATATTGGATGCAAAAACTTGAAGAGAACTTTAGTTCACAGTAAAGCTGTGATAGCTTATACCACACCATTTTCAAGGACAAACAAAATTTTTTGCTCTTGTGCTCTTGTTTCTGGACTTGTCTAGAATTGAGATAAACCAAAACATCATCTCATAGCCTGACTGGCAGATGCCTAAAGTAGGGGAAATGCAGGAGACATGTAGAAACATTTTTTCCTTATTCCAAATGTGAATTAAAAATAAAAACAGCCATGGAATTGGAATTGAGATTATAGCCAGAAGAACTAGGATGGGAAGACGGGTAACCTTTGATGTCAATTTGATTTCTTATATCTACATGGTCCAATTTCAGCTTGAATATTAGCTATGAGATCTGCAGTTCTCTGTTCTACAAGGCTAGAAAGGTGAAGGCAGAATATTTGAGAGGTTTCTCAAAGCTCTAATAAAAAATCTCTCTTGCCAGATGACCCCTGATAAACTTCAGTCTTCCTTTCAGTAAGAAAAGCTTTCCGAGACAGGTTCAAAAGCGATGATGTTCCTCACTATTAAGTCTCCAGTCAACCATGAGAGGCGGTTCGGAAATTTCATTGGATTTTTTTCCTGACTTGGCAGTTTTAGATATTTTAGTAGTAATGCAAATCCATCAGCAAAAGAGTTTGGTAGGAATAGGTAAAAACTAGCTTTATATTACCTTCAGTGTGCCTTTGGTTGGATAAAACTAATATATAATATTTACATAAGGGTGAACTATGTTGAAAACGAGTTTTTCAAAAAGGCACTCAGCATGATACATTCCACTTACACACCTACTTATGCTGTGCTTATAGGAGGAGTTTCGCAGTGAAACGCTTTTCAATAGGCCATCGATGCGTTCCAGCACTTGTGTGCAATGCTTTAGTGTCTGCATCCACCTTCAGCTTCTTGAGTATGGTGTTCAAGATTTATTGTTTGTGCTATTTTTATATCTTGTGCAATGACTAGCACAATAGGTTCTTTTTTCTGTGCTTATTAAAAATCACCTGAAATAGGAGTTTCTTTGTCTAAGGATAATTTCATAGTGTGAAACCCATATGGTGGTAAACGTTAGTGAAAATCTCAGAAAAACAAATCTAAGGTATTCCTAAGCTGGCTTTTACAGGTCTGGCTTTAAAGGAGAGCCTGAGGAATTTCTGTTTCTGTCATTTCTAGTGTGTGAAGTGTTGGCAAAGAGAAAATCCTGTCCTTTGTATAGATTAGCTGATAACGAGTTATAATATTCTGTACGGCCAGTGTAATAATTAGAGTAACTTTAAATAGCCTTATGTAGTATTATTAGGATTATTTTGTTCTCTAAGTGCATATCATTAAGACGAGAATGAAACAAATATTTGAAGCTAAATCGAGATGCGAAGCCTAGTGATAAATGGGTTCAATGTATTCGCAGGGCTCACCTCGCACATGCGAGCCCCGTGCACGAGCCCGTGCGGCCCTGCGAGCCCTTGTTTCTCATGCCACCAGCATCGGGCCAGGAGCAGGGTTCAGGAGGAAAACGAGGAGTCCTCATCACAAAAAAGCAGAGACAGAGCTTCTTGCTGTTTCTTGCAGCCTCTCGCCCAGCCTGTTCGTGTTTCCATGTGGTGCTACCCCACACTCCCGTGCAGGAGGTCCCAGGCGCAGACCTCCTCTGGGCACGGGCTTGTCCTGAGAGTTTGCAGGTGGCAGCTGCAGAGCGTTGTGCCGGGTAATGAGCGGGCCTCTCCTGGGGAAGAGCTGCAGATGGCCGGTGGCTCGCTGAGGGAGAAGCGCCCTGCTTCGTCCTGTTCTCAGCCCAGAAGGCTCACACTGCCTTCCTCCTTCTCCACTGTGACTGCTTCTTCACGTCAGTATGTATTTGGTTTTCATTTTAATCCACTCTCTTTATACAAAAATGATAAAAGGAAGTGACGTGGAAAATAATCTTGGTGAAGTCTAATTTCTTACTGATAAAATCATGACTCTCCTACAAATACAATATTAATGTCAAGATTTTATTTAACTCTGTAAGTAATCAGGAAATCAGTGAGATTATCAAAGAACATTTGAAAAACAATCTTAAGACGAGATTTCTGGGTTAGATATAACGCTGGTTACTAGTCAATAAGGCCGCAAACTGTAACATTTATTGTACTTTTTCACTGGGGGGAAGTTAGTCTTATCTTTATTGGACACTATCTGCAAATTATCTGACCATCACATTACAACCTCTTATCTGCTATCAGTATGCTTGGAAGTAGTTACTGAACACATTAGGGCACATTGTAAAATTAGAAAATATTTCTGAACATATTTAAATCAACAGTACTTAAATGATGTACCTCCAGACTACCGATAATAGCATTAGCTTCTTAGATCCCTAGACGTGTAAGATTTAGGACATGGACAATTAGGATTAGAAAGATCTTGGCAATTTTTGGTCAAAGGAAATCTCAGCATAGAGAGGTGCACGTAGGAGGCCCAAACCCATCTCTGAGTTGGGGGAAAAGTTTCCATCCCTTCCCTCACCCACATTTTACCTCCTTGGGGAAAGGAGATGTCATTTTGCAATCACATGTGTAAATATTTGTGTCTCACATTTAAGCCTGGAACATTTTTTGAGGCTTTGTGTTTCTGTACAGATGGAGACTGGGGAAGTTAAAAAAAAAAAAGCCCCTCTCCACCCACTTTATAAAACAGCAAAGAGGAAAGAAGTTAGTCAGCTGCATATTCAGTCATGACCTCATCTCATAGTTCTAATACTTAAATAATTTCCTGCCATAAAATAGACCCCTACAATATAGACATGATTTTTTTCAATCTATTCCATTGCATGTAAACTGCATTTGTCATAAATTATATTCAACTAGGACTGAAAAGAGCTAAATGCATATCATGAAGCCTATGGCAAATAAAGTCAAATATGAAGAAAGGATTCCTGGTATTGGAAGGTCACAAATGCAACGTATTTCCCTAGTTGTTCTAAAATATTGTAGTGTAGCAATCTGTTAAAAGTAGAAAAAAATTCCTGGTGTTGGACTTTGCATCATCTAGTACAGGATTTTCTCCCATTATTACTGAGAAAGAGTGTCCCATGTGATGTTAATAGGTATTACTGAAAAGATTTATTTTGGGGGGCAAGGTGGGTGAAACGTGTTTAGAAACTTCTAAGCAGAATTAAATTGCTTCTTTGTTGTAGGACCTCTTTAGCATGTTGAAATACATTGTGAAAACTCCAAGAAGAGGTACGAGGCATGCGATATTTTGTGAATTTGTCCTAGGAAAAGTTCTCCTCCACCTTTTTAAATGAGGAAAGTTTATTAGTATATCTTGAAAGTAGTTTTGGAAAGTCCATTTCAGCTTAATCTTCTCTTTACTCAACATCCAGAAGCAGTTAGCGACAGACATACTTGAGATTCAGGATAGAACATGGACCTATTGCTTATTAGACTCGTCCATGATAGCGAAGATGTTTGTCTATAGCCTAGTCCTTGATTGTAATTCTCAAATTAGAGAACTCCTGAAAACAGTCACCCAAATCACTTAAATAGCTAACTTTATTTGTGGTGAAACTAATGGGTGATTTATGTTTCAGAGTTTTGGACAGACTGCTTGGAGTTAAAGCCCAGACGATTACAATTCATCCTGTCTCTTTTGAAAAAGAAGTTGCAAACTAGGTCTTGAAAGTTCTTTCAGTCTTGACATCACTTGAAGACAAAGTCGTATCAGAATGATGCCACCTCATCCTTTCCCAAGGCACAGACTAGTACTTCTTAATCGTTGACGGTCAGCAAGAGGTGTTACTACTTGGATGAGATTTGCTTGGAGTCAGTACTTCATTTTTAATATCAGTAAACAATACTTGACATTTGCCCTGTGTTTTTCTGTCCTGCCTCTATACTCTCAAGTCCTTAGCAAGTTTTACATTTGCACTCTGAAACACTTGAGGCTTAGGTAGGAAGGTAGGAACAATTTTTATATCATTTTCCTAAAATAAAAGGGTAAGCACTTTTCCTAAGGTACATGATATACCAGCATAAGGGCTGGGAACAAAGTGTAAGGCTTGGGAAGTTTGTTACCGAGTCAAGAAAAATTCTTGCTTAAATTTAAACTCCTTATTTTAAATCAAAACCAAGGGATTCTGAATATCTCATGTTGCATCCCGGCTTTACCTTTGTTCTGTTTTCATTTTGTTTGTCGAGCTTTTCATATAATTTTAACAGTGGCATACCTAATTGTATGTAAAAACCATAGTGATTAATACAGTTTATCAAGCCATTTCTTCCCATGCCCAAATGCAGTGTGTAAGTGGCAAGCCATGGAAAATTAAAACAAGAATGAGTCTAGTTACAAAATAAGCAAGCTTTAGTGCAACTTTCCCTACTAAAAGCCCATTAATAAATAGTTTTTGAAGGGAAGGAAAACAGTGTAGGAAACATATTAGCAGGTCATATTTAGCGAGAGAGAGAGGAGAGGGAAATTGTTAGCATTCTATAAGAAAAAGAGAGAAAAGGTAGTTTTCAGATGGGATTTAAGGCAGAGAGGTCTCCTATGCCCAGGAAGATCAATCAGGGTAAATGAGTTCTCCATGTATTATTACCTAAGGGTAGAGAAAATTGAAGATGAGATTTTTTTTTTTCCTCCCTACTTGTTTGACCTTGCTGCATAAAGATGATGTAAAAAATGTGTGGAATTTGATAGGCATCTTTTCCACTGGCCAAACCTTGAAACTTTTAACTCGTTGAGCCTTTTCGATTTGGTACAAATGATGAAATTTCTTCCATATTTATTCCTGTTCATTCTCACTGAAATATAATTGTATACGAAATCATGACTTTAATGAAATTGTGATTTGCAGAGAACTTAAATGCGTCTTGCTCTGTAAAAACAAATGCCCAAACTTTGTTGCTGCACTCAAGGATAGCAGTAATAAAAGTGGTTAGAAAATCAATTTAAACTGCATTTGTACTTTACCAAGAGCCCTGTGACACTCACATTGACAAGAGTTATGCTTCCCAAATATGTGATCCACTTTTATAAGCAACTAAAAACCCTGCAGCTTCAGTCACATCCTTCAAGTGAAAATAAATGACTCCACATCAATCCATTTTCACAATACCTGGCACTTGTAGAATGGAGAAAAGAAATGAGATAAAAAAGATAAACAGTGGTGATTAGACTGTTGGAACCTAAGACTGCACTTTATATGTGTAAATGGAAAAACACATTTTGTTCTTCATGCTTCAACATTTTACAAACCCGAGATTATTCTAAGAAAAGAGTATGTGGGAAAAAGTTCCATGGCCTATTTTTCTCTGTAGATCTGGGGCTCATCACACCACTTTGCGTAATGGAAATGTCTGAAAATGTTCATGGTGGGGAAAAGGACACAGATGGCTGTAAGGAGACACATACCTATTCTCATCAAAACGACCAGCCTTAAAATGATTTCTAAACACAGATATTGTAGAATACAAAACAGATACCAAAATATTTAATTGTGATACATTATATTTTGCCCAATAAAGAGCAAAAACCTGCCAATGTTTCTGCCTTTGTCCTTTACTATTAAATTTTGCTTTTTGAATCTTGGATGAGGGAACAGAATATGCTGCCCTAGAATAAGAGGTATTGTTGACCTGGCGACAATTAAGAGGTGGAGGTGAGAAAGTTCTTTCTCTCTCTCTCTTTGCCTAACACCATTATATAGATTTACAAAGAAAGCACCCTGCTCCTTTTCACAACCAGGCGATCATTATCAGCACTGAGAAGAAACCAGAACACTTCAGCGTGGGTTACTGACTAACCTTTATCTGTGTTGCAGTTTGTATGGAGATGTCCCGCAAAGCCTCATGCCCTCATAGGCGGGGCTTTGGGGCGGTGATTGATCATGGGATGTCTCTTCATCAGTGGATTTGTCCACTGATGTGTTTATAATTACGTGTGATGCTGGGAGGTGAATCCTGGTTGGAGGAGGTGGGTCACGTGGGCTGTGGCCTGCAAGGGTCTATCTTTCCCCTTCGCCCTTTCTCTGCTTTGCCAACATACCAGACCCAGGCCTCCTCTGCCAGGCCACCCTGCCTTGGAGCCAGCCGGCCATGGACCAAAACCTCTGCAAACTGGAGCTAAAGAAACCTCTCCTCCCTTAGCTTTGGGTGTCAGGCACTGTGTCTCAGGGAAGAGAAGAGTAACTTTGACTGTCTGGCAGTTTTTTGCCTTCTTCCCAAGAGACTCAGGGTCTTTATCTTGTTATTTCTCTAAAAATAGATCATTCTTTGTTGGGGATGCTATAAAAGCTGGAACTGAGAGCTGTTTCTTTGGCATGCAACTCATTCTCTGAGTGTCTTCATATATATAAAATATACACATTAATAAAGTTCTGTTTGCTTTTCTTTCGGTAATCTTTTTTTTTTTTTTTTGGAATGGAGTCTGTCCAGTTGGTGGTATGAACCTATGGTGGTAGTTATTTTTTGTCTGCCATATGTACCCCTATACATACTCCAAACTATACTACCCTGAATATATTTCTTTGGCATATTTTGAATTGGCTCTTCAGAGAAAATGCAGACTTCTGCAGGCATAGAAATTGCTCCAAAATGCTACCTTTTTTTTTTAAAAAAAAAAAGAAATATACATTTGTAAATTTACACATATATTTGTGAAGTAAACAGCCAGCAGATATAAATAGATTTTTTTTTTTTTCGATTCATTACCCTTCTTTCTGCCTAGGAAAGATCTTTTCACAGGCAGCAGAGAGTGAGGGTCTGACATCTGGTCAAGACAGATTTAACATAGTTGACTGACCAGAAGACCTCATCTCTATGATAGACAGCCTGGCTTTCCTGGTATCCATCCTTTCCTCCCTTCCACAGCCTGCATCACCCTCTTCTAGAAGCCCAAGGTCTGTCCCCTTGCTTAGCTCTGTATAAGGTTGTTTGATTCTCATTCTGAATATGTGTGGCTCTGGTGGAGAACACATTGTCCATGAAATGAGCCAACAATAGGCAGATTAGCAGGGAGAACACATGTTAATCTGTCTATTGTTCATGGACAAAATTATCAAGTCTTTGAGAGGGAAAAGAGAAAATCTGAAATTTCCCTGTACATTGAAAATTTAAATGGCTCTATTTTTCTGAGTATTCTTTTGCTTATGATTACTTTCTGCTTATTAAACATCAAAAAACAAACAGATGGCTGGGGCTCAAATAGTTGAGATTCTTGTCTCTTGGTGATGTGAAAGGCGACGGATGTTCTGAAAAATTTTGAAACTTAGTATAAAAAATAAAATGTTTCTTTAATATAATACTAGAGCGTTACCTAGCAAGTCTGCTTACAGATTACGTAGCTTCCTCGGAGGACGTACCTTTATTTGGCTCTTTATTACTGCAAAATAGTTTTATCTTAAATTAACATAATTATACATATTTACAGAGTACAGTGTCATGTTTCTATCTAGGTATATGTTGTTAATGACTCAGGATATTTAGCTTATTCATCATCTCAAACATTTGTTTCCTTATGATGAAAATTTTTTTTTTTTTTTTTTTTTTTTGTGGTGCCGGGGATCGAACTCAGGTCCTTGTGCTTGCAAGGCAAGCACTCTAATCACTGAGCTAAATCCCCAGCCCCTGATGAAAATATTTAAGATCCCTTTTTCTATCAATTTTGAAATACATGATACAATACCGTCAACTATGAGCATCCTTCTCTGTTATTACACCGAACTCATTCCTCCAGTTCAGCTGTGACTTTATAAGCATATACTCACCTACTAATATATCCTCATCAGTCTTACTTTCCCAGCCTCAAGTTTTATGCTCTCCACTTCTGAGACTAGCTATTGGAAACTCTGTGTAGGAGTAATCAAGGGGTATTTATCTTTCTGTGCCAGGCTTATTTCACTTGACATTATATCTCACAGGTTCATCTATGCTATTGAAATGACAGAATTGTATTCTTTTTATTGCTTAATATTTTTCCATAATACATCACCCATTCATGGACACTTAGGTTAATTCTGTATTTTGGCTACTGTGACTAGTGCTACAATAAATGTGGAAGTGGAGTTATCTCTTCTACATATTGATTTCGCTATACATCCAGGAGTGGAATTTCTGCATCATAATATGATTTTGCTTTTACTATTTTTCACGACTCTTCGTTCTGTTTTCCATAGTGACTGTACTAATTTACATTGCTATTGGCAATGTACTAATTCCCCTTTCTCCAAGTTTTGTCAGTATTCGTTATATTAAGTTTTTTGGATAATAGCGATTCAACCTATTGTAAGGTGCTTTCTCATTGTGGTTTCAGTATCCATTTCTCTGAAGATCTGTCATGGTGAGTATTTTTCCACATACCTCTTGGACATGTGTATGTCTTCTTTTGAGGGATGCCTATTCCGTTCTTTGGGGGGGGTTTTAATCAATTTAATTTTGTCTTGGATTTTTGATAGTTTGATTATAATATGTTGTGGGGTAGTCTTAGCCAAGTGTTAAATCTGATTAGAAATCTTTGACCTTCTTGTAACTGAATATTTATATCCTATCTATGCCCAGTTTTAGAATTTTTTGCCAATATTTCTTCAAATAAGGTTTCTACCCTTTTATACTTTCCTAGTTCTTCTTAAGCACCAATGATTCATTTATTCCTTTGTTATAACTCATAAAGTGCGTAAGATTTCAAAATTTTCCCTTATTCCTTTTTCTTCTCTAACTGTATATTTTCATATAAAGTGACTGCTAGTTGACATCTGCTTCCTCATCTGTGTTGGTAATATCCTTTATTACATTTTTCATTCATTTCAGCGTGTTTTTCAGCTCTAGGATTTCTTTTTTTTAATTGATATTTCAATCTCTCTATTAAATTTCTCAATTGTTTCCTTTGAATTACCTTGCAGTTTGCTAAACTTCTTTTAAGACAGTTATTTTACATCCTTGGCCAGACAGTTCATTCATCTCCGTCTCTAGGTCACTCACTGGCACTTTGTTTGGTCTTTTTGGTGAGGAGGTTTTTGCTGATTGTTCTCTGGGTCTGAGGTCTGCACATTGAAGAAGTAGCATGTGCACCTTGACTTTATGTGAGCATGTCCTTCAACAGTAAGCCTGTCCAGAAGTCTTAGGCAGGTCTTAAGCTGTGGTCCCTAAGCTGGTGAGTGCTGTGGCTGTTGCAGCACCAGAGTACCCTGTACTCAGGAACACAGCAGCAGATGCTGCTTCAGTCCGAAATCCCTTAGCCACCAAGGATGGCACCATGCTGGGCTGGAGTCCGAGCTTCTGGCTGCTGAGGTCTACCTGGTGCTGTCAGTTACTCACAGGTAGTCAACCACTGGGGATATGGGCCAGAACATGAGCTTGTCTCACTGTGAGTCCCTGTCTGGCACCAAGACAGTCTGGAGACTTGGTCCATGAGTATATGCTTGGAGGCTGGCACTGTGGGTGTCTGCCATGTTTTACTGGAGGAGTCCTGATATGAGGCTCCATGCAAAATTCTATTCTTGTTTCTCTCTCTTTTTTCAGGTGGACAATCTTTTTCTCTGCATTGTGGTGTGTGGGGTTGGGAGAGAGATGATACTGGTAATATACAGCTTTCTTTCCTAATCTTTTCATTGTGCGTTTTTTAGTGTTATGCTATAACTATGTTCTATAATCTCTCATATGGTTTCTGTTGTTCAAGGGAAGGCTACTTTCATGTGTGGATAGTCATTCAAATTGAGGTTTCTATGGGAGACTACTTTACTGGAGGTCCTTTCCTACCATCTGTCTCTGCCCGTCTCCAAAAATTACACATTTTTGCTTTATAGACTATTAATAACCTTGTTTCTACCCCAGAAATCTCATTTTAGGATTGTTTCAGTGACTATATATGCTCAGTGTCTTGAATTCTCTTTGACCTAGCTTTACCATCACGCTCATTCCTTCATTAATGAGTTGAAAAACATCTTTGGCATGAATGCCTTATATATTTGTAGGAAAGTCATTTTTATAATTATTTGAAAATTAATCTTGGACACCGGCTTTGAGTTATCCTGCCCAAATCTCATCTTATAGGATGGCTTACTGGGCAAGGAGGAGTCTACATTTTTTGAGACTTAAAAATTATGTAATTTTAGAACTCTTTCTAACAAAAATTTTCATATATATATATATATATATATGTCTATGTATGTTATGGCTTGTATCTGGACATCCCACCAATGCATCATGCACTCATAGGTGGGGCTTTTAGGAGGTGGCTGGATCATGGATGTGTGATTATGGATTAGGGTGCATGATACAAAGATTAAGGGTATGCTAGAACTAAATTGGTTTAGCGTAATTCTGTGTGCGGGAAAAGGAACCCCCACCCTGGGTGTGGGTAGCACTAATCAATAGGCTTGTAGCCTGGATGGAATATAAAGGGAGGGAGGGAAGATGGGCTCACTGTTTCTCCTCCGCGATGCCCCTCTGCCATGCTGGCCTGCCTTGGAGCCAGCTGACTGTGGAGTGAAACCTCTATAACCTGTAATCCAAAATAAACCATTCCTCCTTTAACCTACGGGTGTTGGGTATTTTGTTTCAGCAATGAGGAAGTAACTAAGACAATGTACTAATTGAATATGAAACAGCGAAAGAAATGACAGTGAATTACACAGGAACCTGACAATCTGAGTCTCTTTCTCTGAACTCTCTTTAGCTCCTTCACTGGAAATGCTCACATGAAGCTGCTTCATGATTGCAATATGCCTTCTTCTCCCAAAGGGGAACTGTAATAAAACATTATAATTCCTAGCCACTTCCGGGCCTTGGGATGGCATCTGCAATGTGAGGGCGCTTCAGAATAAACAGCTGTTATTAAAAGGAGGATGCCAGCAGGTCAGGAGTCATGGAGTATCAGGCTGGGAGACATCAACTAAAGAATATTTCTCCCTTGGCGGGAGGATCATGACATGGTTCTCAGGTGGAGCATGGTGAAGATTCACATATGTATCCTCAAGTGACCTAGCACTGAGCATTTGTCGCAGGAGAACAAACCCCATCAAGACAGAACCGTAATGGCACCTGCTAATAAGAACCTTTGAACCCTACCTGCCCTCTGATAGTCCCAAACCTGTAGAAACTAGAAGCAGAATATGAATAGAAAGTAATCAGGAGGAACACACCATGTTCTTTCCCCACTCTAAATTCTTGAACTTGAGGTCCTACTCAACCTGGTCAGAGACTGATGACCCCTAAATTGGACAGGAAATAAAAGTTTGCAACTGGAGCAGGTGCTTTAATATGTGAACATGAATAGAAGGCAATAGAACCTTAATGGAAAGGAAAGTGAGAGCCTACAGATGCAACTCACAAAAGTGACAGAAGAAAAAAACTCCTTTTAATATCTGCATCTCCCTGAGTTTCAGCTGATTTTAAGGAGCAAATTGAACAGGTAAGTGCCTTAGGTTCTCAATTATCACAAGGCAGGAGATTTGGTAAGACTATGAAATTGCACATGGTTCTGAATTTACATTTAAAACAGGATTGGATATTTTACTTAAAACAAGTTGGAGACTTTCCTTTTGTATCTTGTCTCTCTAGCCAGAGGGGCTGCCTACAATTGAGATGTTTGGGTATTTATATCTAAAAATAATCTAACCAAATACAAAAATTAGTTTTCTACTATGAAGTACATTTAGATTCTCTGTACAATTTTGAAGATGTTTTGTACAGGCAGGAAGTAAAGAAACTAAGAAGGGTTAAATTTCTGAAGATATTGTTAGTCTAAATACATGGTAGGAAATTGATCTGAAATAGGCTATTTTCCCCCTTGGTATTAGAAGAATGGTTCGGACTGCTGATCTAGATTAGGGGTAATCTGGCTGGGATACAGAGTAATAACTGAAGGATCTCAGCGGGTGATGCCTGACGGCATGACACTGGGAGATGACAGTGAAGACAGGCAAAAATGTTTTCAGGGGATGGGGTGTGACTCATTACAGAACAAATGGAAAGGCTGAGACTTAATGCCCTAATTCTTTATAGTGTGTAATAGTGTTACTATTGCAATTTCAAATTCAATCTGTGACTCCTACCTCATTTTGAAGTGTTAAATGACTTGGAAACTAAATACCTCAGAAATCATGAAAATCTGGCTGCTTTCTATCAGGCAATGTTAAAAAATATGTCTACATAATGAGATAATAGAGAAAATGGATTGAAGGAGAAGAACAAAAGAAGCAACTTTGCCTTCTATTCACAAAGGACATGCAGGGGAAAGAGATTAAAAAAAGAATTAAGATGTGTTATGTACATGTATGAATTTCCCATAAGGAATGTGATCATTATGCACTGGAAATACGTACCAGTAAAATTAAAAAAAAAATTTGACAGTAAAAAAGACATATATATCTTTTGGAAGCTGCTTAATTTGACTTGAATTTTCTTCATCAATTAGTTGAATAACATTAATTTATTCATTTGTTTATCTAGAGTAGTGGCTCAAAAACTATGACCCCTTGGGTTAAATCCTGTCAGTCACCTGTTTTTGTAAATAAAGTTTTATTGGAACATAACCATGTTGTTGGCTACTTTTTTGCTACCATGAAAGAGTAGAGTAGTTGCCCCTTTATAGAAATAATTTGCTGACCCCTCTCCAAGCACACGGAGTATAGCACTGGTTAGTGATGAATATAAACTATGAGAACAGTTTCAGGCCAGAAAAAGCACATCTATTCAAGAGTGGAAATGACTGAGTTTCAATGCATGACAAAAAACATACATAACTCTTAGCTTCTGGTAAAACTGAGACTAAGTATAGAATTAGTGTCTCTGTAACTACTACAATGTGAATGATATCAGTTTTTAGGGCAGTGGTTATACAGAGTATATTCCCAAACCGGATACTCCTTCTTAATTATTGTTTAACCTATTTTAAAACATCTGGTGCAGGAAGCAGAAAGTGATTTAAATATTATCTGTTTAATTTGCTAACCTTCCTTTGCCCTTTTGGAAACAGCTTGTTCAAGGTCCATGGAGATTTGGATACTCAGAATAACCCTTCTGTATCACTTTTCTAAACTGAATTTTACTACATGCAATTTGGACTTCTCTGAAATGAGCAACCACAGGGGTTTGAAAACTCTAGCACAGATTTATAGCAAAATGAAAAAAGATTGGACATTGTCCAGAAACATGTAATGGCACTCAGAGCAGAGTGGCATTTGCTCGGTAGAGCTGCTGAAGCCTTGCTTCTTTTAATACTTTCCAACTTGAAATTCTTCTTCCTGTGTGCAGGTTACCATCATACACAACGTGTGACTAGCACTTCATACCCCTGAGTTAGATCAACCAAGCTCCTA
This sequence comes from Hystrix cristata, assembly GCA_004026905.1. Taxonomy (NCBI): domain Eukaryota; kingdom Metazoa; phylum Chordata; class Mammalia; order Rodentia; family Hystricidae; genus Hystrix; species Hystrix cristata. Next base: position 24,947 of record PVJO010013595.1, read on the forward strand.
AATTTTATGATTACTTTGTTTATATAAGTATCCATTGTTACTGCATTCAATTTCACGAGCCCTACCGTCCAGCACTGTGGCTCTGAGCTCTGTTTCCTCACTACCCTACTTCTCTTCGAAAGCACGTTTCTTTAAGGCTATTATTATGCTGCCATTACTCTGGTTGGAAAAAATAGGTGGGCATTCCAAGGAGATGTACGTTAGAATGCTGACAATATGTGTTGGTGCGTGTGTGTGTGTCTGTGTGTGTGTATACTGAAGAATTTCTCTTGACATTCTTGTTTGCTTCATAAGGAACCATTCCCCAACTATTAGAAGGGAGTTATTGCACTAAAACTAAAACTGCAATGATAAACTTTACTCGCACTTTCCTGTTAAGACTTTATGCACATGTGCTGTAGGATAACAACATGAATGCCTCTGTATTTTGAGAGAGGAAGTAGAGGTGTAAAAAGGCTTTTCTATTTTCTTTGTAATACTTTTTTTTTTTCTGAATGTAGACAATACATTACTTTGAAAACATAATAAAACTGGCAGGTCCAAGAATAATGCCTTCAGATAATCTTCTTAAATCTGGAAAGGCTGAATAATTATAGATCTTATCTAAATTGATCTGTCTTTTAAATACATAGGAGAAAAGAAGATGGGAGTTTAGAACTCTGTCTGCACAACCATGAGAAAGGGATCAAGGAGAGAAGCAAAGTACAGGAAGGGTTCTAAGGTTTGGAAGAGCTGGGGGAAATCTCTGTATAATGTGGCCACACAGTGTGCTTCAATGTGGATCCGGAATGTCCTTCGAAAGTCCAGATTTTAAGGTTTGGTCTCCAGCTTGGCACTGCTGGAGACAGTTGGAACCTTAAGAGGTGTGGAGTAGCAGAAGATTTTTGGTCATGGGTTCCATGTCCCTGATGGAGATGATGCACTGTGATCTTTTCATCTCTGCTCCCATTTTGTTTCCTGTCCACCATAAGGTGAGCAGCTTGCTCCACCATGTTCTCACCATGATGTACTGCCACATCGAGGTCCTGAAGCAACAGGGTCAATGGGCCATGGACAGGAGCCTCCAACATCATGAATTGACCAATCTTTTTTTCTCTTCACCAGTTGGCTGTCTTGAGCACTTGCTCTGGAACACTGACTAATACGCAGAGGAAGGAAAGGGCTGCCTTTGGCCAACAGCATGGATTAGAAATGCATTAAGACAGTAAGATCCTTTTAGCCAAAGTCAAAATGGAGCTTCCCTAGAGCTCATTGTTTCCCTACATTTGTTTTTGGGAAAACAATGTACTGCTCAGTATATTCCCATTGGGGGAAGGCGTTGGTAACAGTCCTGGTTCTCTGAATCTTACTTTGACCTGGATTCTTCTCGACAGACTTAAACTGCTCATAGCCTCATGGGGAGGCCTTTAGTACATACCCTGGTCTTCCTCCTGGGTTACTTCAGAGACTACTAGATTCCTCTACTTATGGTTGGATATTAAGGTTTTAGATACAATAAGGGAGGGTGAAAAATACCACTGATATCTTTCTGTCACTGTGACAAAATACCTGACACAACCAAGAGGGAAAGTATATTTTGTCTCACGATTTCAGAGGTTTCAGTCCATGGCCAGCTGGCTCCAAGGCAAAAGTATCATGGTAGAAGGGCGTTGTGCAGGAAAGCTGCCCACCTCATAGCACCCAGGGAGCAGAGTGGGAGTACCTGTGAAAGAGCCAGGAGACATGGGCATGGGACCAGTCACAGTCCCCATGGCCACACCCCTTGACCCTTCCTTCACCCAGCTCCCATCTCCTAAGTCTCCATCATCTCCTAGTTGCCATCAAGTTATAAATCCCTCAGCAGATTAATCCACTGACCAAATTTGAACCCTCATAGTTCAGTCACTTCCCAAAGCCCACCTCTGCTCATGCAAGTTTTTAGGGTACACTCTAGATCCACACTGTAATCACAGCATTCTTATTCTGCTGATCACACCTGTGGATTGTCACTATCTGAGTTGATCTTACGCTAAACTTTTGACTCTCTATTACTCTTCTTATGATCCTCTGGGAATTTTTTTTTTCAGTTGTTCTGGAACGGGGCAACTTCAGCTTGTTATGGAATTGTGGTTCACTGGGGGAGAGCTGGTATAGATGTCGGCACTGCCATGAGCCTCGGTCCTGGGTGCATTAATGCAAGGTAAAGTTTACAGAAGCTGACCACCAGCAGTCAAGATAGAAATTGCTGTTCACACAATGTGAAAAATGTTTTAATCACCGGTGTACTGACAATATGAAAGTGCTCCAATGGTGCATACCAAAGTCAGCTAACATTCAACTGGAATTCTCTGAGGTCATGGTTGGGAGGTTGAGAGTCAGAAATGGTTATGGAGGGGCAGAATAAATAACATCTACTGCAGGAGATCAATAGGTACATTTATGTGGGACAATTTACCCTGATGTGAAGGAGCCGAGAGTACTTCTTCACTAGACTGAAGACTCCTGTTTGCAGGACCAGAACTTTGACTGTGTATCTTTGTTTATATGCTTCTTGGCTTCTAGTTAGCTCTTGTTGAAATAAATTAAGGAGAATGAACATATGAAGTATAAACAAACATAAGATTGCTTGTATGTATCCTAATAGAATGATTATCTTTCTTTTTAAATAACAAATAACTAGACTGGAAGTAATGCGAGGTTCTTTAATCCCAGCAAATAAGTGTTTTACTTTGTTTAAAGTATACTTGACTTACACTATCTCAGAAAGCATTTAGTGTTCTAAAGTAAAGCCCTTGCATCTCTTAGAGAGCTTGCTACTTTTGCAGAAAATTGGAGTTAGCTCTTTACTGCTGCATAACAATGCTACTACAAACTTAGCTTAAGCAAACTGTATTTATTGACTAATTTTCATGGGCAAAGAGTCCAGTATGGTTTATCTGGATTTTCTGCATAATCATCTCCCAGTGTAGCAAAGTGTTTGTCATTTCATTGTTCAGTGGGGGAAGCACCCATTTCCAAGCTCACATAGTTCTTGATAAACTTTACTTCTGGTAGTTGTGAACTACAGACTTCTGCATTTCCTGGCTTTTATCCAATGGCATCCTTAGCTGCTCGCTAGTAGAGGCTGCTCTAAGCTGCCTTGTCCTGGTGGCCTGCCCCAAACTGCTACCTGGTTCATCAAAGCCGGGAACCGCATTTCTGTGCAAGGTGCAGCTCGCGGCTCTACGTAACCAAGTCATGGAAGCGCCTCCTGCCCCCTATCTTACTGGTTATTCTGTTGGTGCAAACCCAGCCCCAGGTTCCACCACAAGACAATTGCTAGTCATGGGCTTGTTACCAAGTGGAATATTTAGTGAGCCTCCTCCAGGAAAGTGATCATGGTGAAGGAAGTCAGCTTCCCACCTTGCACTTAATTTCACTCTCTTTTAGTTATTTAAAATTTGATCTGTCGTGGTCTTCTTGCATTACGTACATCTGGACTCATCTGGACTGCTGTTGTGATACAGATGTATGAGTCAAAGCACATACCCACTCGCTGCACCAGATGGCAAATTTCTAGACACTCTAAGAGATGGTCACGTCTTTTTCCTTTATACCACACTCATTTCTTTTCTCAAATTTAGTACTGTCAGGCTTTGGTTTTCTGGTACTCATGTCACACTGATATTTTCATACCTTTCCTGTCTTCTGTTTCTTGTCTTTGCCAATTTTTCTTCCTCTTTCCCTCCCTTTTCATTTCGTATTCTAGTGATCACCTTCAGAGCCCCTCTCTGCTTACCACTATTCCCCAACTGAGGTGACTTAAGATATTTACTGTGAGACTGGGCCAATTTTTCCTTGACTTGAATTATTATAATCTGTATATGTTTTAGCTTCTTTTCTGTCCTTATTTGTAGCCCTGACATAAAGATTTCTCAGAGGATTAAAGAAGTTTGGAAATACATTTTACACTGTCTAAAGGACATTCTCTAAGGCTTGGTTCACTGAAGACATTTTAGCAGAGCAGAAAGTAATTTCAATTAAGATCTTAAACTTTTATGGCATGACAAATCTGTGTTCCAAGGAGGAAAAATTATATAGGATTGCAAATAAAAAGAGAAGATAGATACAGGCACTTTTTAATCTTAATATTAAAGATCTAAACATCTTTTTGGGAGAAATGAATTATGAGCAAATGAAATAAAAAATGAATAGATTGAAAATTATTAACTATTAAAAGTAATTATTCATATTTTAAGAACCAGGAACACTTAGATTAAAACCTGGATCCATTTGATAGTTCCAAAATCAGATGTGGTGATGTGGTTATTTTGAAAGTCTGGAAGTCTCATTACTGGACCCACAGAATGTACAGTTCTCTGAGCCATAAATACTCTCTGCATGTGTCTCACCTAAGTGATGCCTATAAATACTGGGGCGTTCTGGACCTTGTTTTTCCACATCTGATGGTAGAGCTGCTGACATCTGAGTCTGGGGCCACACAGCACCGCTGGAGATGGGGTGCTGACATGGACCTGAGGCAGGTGGCATTGTTGCGGCACGGCTTTCAAGCACACCGCGGTGTACCGCCTTTCTTGACATTCCTCCCGCCTCAAGCTGCATCAATTATGTGGAATTTTTGGTTGTTTACTTGAAGTTCTCAGATGCAGCCTGTGAACCCATGAACAGGACCCACGTACTCATGGATTTTTATGTTTTTAGGAACATGACTGAGGAACGTGGATTCAAAATGTCTCTGTAAGAAAAGCAACAACCAAAAATCTTATTATGAGGTGGTGTCAGTTTATATGGAAAAGATGTAGGAGGTTTGATTCCGTCATAACATGTTTTAATGTGCTTTTCTCTGTAACACAGCATGCAGTTGATCGATAGTTTTGTCATTTGTACTAGGTGGTAAGATAAATAACCTTTGAGAAGAGCCCTTGTTTTCACATTTTTAACCTCTCACAAAATCTAATACAATTTAATAAAAAAAATAGGCAATCAACAAAACTTGCTGATTTATTGAACTAAAGCATATTCATTCTAACTGACAACTGATAGGGAAAAAATAGCCATGTTAATTCATTATTGTCAGGGTTGCATTGTGCCCCTTCTAGATTTGTACATTGAAGTTCTAATCCCCACAACATCAACATTGGACTTTATTTGAAAACAAAGTCATTGCAAACCTAAAATTGGCTGAGATGAGGTCAATACTGGAGTAGGTGGCTCTCTAATGTAACATGACTGATGGCCTTGTAAAAAGAGGAACGTTGGACAGAGACTCGCACAGAGGGAGCACGCAGGGTACATGTGAGGGTGGAGATTCGGGGATGTCAGAGAGGGCCAGGAAACCAGGAGACGCTAGAGGAGAAGCATGGCACAGATTCTTTCTCATGTCCATTGCAAGGGAAAAACCCTGATACCACTTAGACTCTGGAGTTTTTGCTTCCAGAGCTGTAAGAACTAAACAATATTTCTGTTGTTCAAACCACCAAATTGGTGTTACTTTGCTATGGAAACCCTAGCAAACTAATACAATAATATTATATTTCAAGTAGCCTAAAATGTAAGCAAAACATATGGTGTTTGCATATGTTGCTTAGAAAATTGGACATGTTACCTTTTTCCCTCCAAGAATAGGAAAATAGATGTGCTTCAGAAGTAGAACTTTGCTTAGTTTATAGTCCTTTTATTCAGACTTCATTTCAACAATTAGGTCAAGAAAAGACTTCTGAGGACAGAAGAGAAGGCAGATTGCCCCCCCCCCCAAAAAAACAGCCAGCTCCTTTATAGACAATCAGTAGAATAAAGGAATTTTGTAAAATTGGGCCCTGAGTCTCCTTTCATCTGGACAATAACATGTGAGCTACATCTTCCACAGAGTCAGTTCTACACTCTGCATGGAAGGTGAACATTTCACAGAATCTGAATTCCCTTGGAAATCCTTTAAGCACCATGTCGGAGACCAACATGCTTTCACTGGAAAACTCCAGCATAGCTACACTATTCCTGAGGCTTTGGAATAGATTGCTGTTTTACAACTATGAAGCTGATGTTAAATGGCCATGTGGCGTAAAGGTCCTAGAACTCCCCTCTGTGTGGTGAGATCCATTGCTATGCTTTATTAGAGGAAACTGGTGCTGAGAACAGAAAATCATTTCTCACACCAAATGCTCACAGCAAAGCCGCAGACCGGGGACCCAAATGATGATGAAATCACATGATTTAAACTGCTACTTGAGCTCTCCCTTTCTCACCTCAGAAACACACATAACTGAGTTTTTGTAACTCAATGTACATAAAATGAACCTCCTCTCATCACGGATTTATGAACTACAATCAAAGCTTTTAAAAACTGGCAATGAGACCCTGCTCTTCAGGGGTGTTTGGTTTATGACAGGTAGACACAGCTTCAAGTGTGTTGATTCCCAATTCTGAAAACACCCTCTAACACCTAAGACAATGTGATTCTTGAAAATTGTTATTTCAAATACAATGAAATGGAAAGCCATCATTGCAAGCATTCAAAAACTGGAGCCAGAGAAATAAGATTCTTGGGGGAGGAGAGGAGGAGCGACGTCTATCAATGTCATTTAACATTTGTACTAACATATGCGGCGTTGATGCAAATGGGCTTTTAGAAAACAGAAGCATGTTTGACTTCAAGAAAAGCAAAGCATTTCCATGGCTCTTAACAGGTCAAATAACTGTATTTGAGTTCTTGTTTCTGTCATTTTGCTTTCAGACTCGGTCTCTCTTAAGGACATTTCTTAATTTTTTTCCTGGGTACTTTCTATCCGAGTCACTGAGGAGGACACTTTTTGGGTGTAGGGGACAGTGTGGTCAGCCGAAGTTCTGCAGAGGTATCGGGAGGGCCTCCGCACCGCAGGGGCATATGTCCTTGGCTTTCACAGGCTTTTCTTCGCACTTGCTGAGTCAGACTGGATTAATTAACAAACTCAGCGAGAGACCCACTCTTGATGCAGGCTGGGGACTAGCCTGAGTTTTCAGGCTCTGTGCACCCGAGGCCTGGCTGTTCTGTCCCTCTGTTGGTCACACACCTGGAACAGCAAACTTCTCACTGCTTTGACAGGAGTGCCGTCTTCACGCAAAACTAACAGAACCCCAAAGAACGTCCTCTTCTGTCATTACAGGCAGAAAAGAGGGAAGGTCTACGGAGATGTATACGGCCTATCAGACTGCTAAAAACCTCCAAACCATGAAAGGAGATGGGGGTTTGGATTTCTTCTGATCTCAGGCCTTAGCTTAGTTAGAGCCCTGAAATATCTGAGCGATTGGATGCCCTTGATTGCACATAGATAACCATTAAAATGGTCGACATCTCTCCCCAGACTCTCAATTATCCAAGAGCCACCTTCGGTGTGTATAATCATTCCTAAGGAGACAGGTCTTTAAATAAGTCTTTTCTAATAACTCCTTCTGAATCAGACTGGAGAATAAAGTCTGACATCAAGATATGAGCTTACCAGATAAAAGCACAGAGAACAGACACAGACAACTGAGGAATGATCATCAAGACAATAAAAAGCATAATTGGTGATCATGGGAAAAGGACGCCACATCCGACAAGAGCGAATTGAACATTCTCTTTCCTCTCAGAATTTCTCTCGAATGGAAGAACCTACTTGTGCTTTAATAACACATGTGAAGGGGAAGTAGATATGTACACATATGTACAGGGGAACGAAACTTTAATAAACCAGAGAGGGGCTTGCTGGATGAGAGATTGTTCTATTTCTTTCTAGGTCTCTTTTAGTTTAAATTTAGATATTAAAACATGACCCATATTTATGTAATGATATCTTGATTCAATATTTAGTTCTCAGTTCTGTCTTAAATGATTCTTATGTTAATGATATAAAGGTAGATAACTGCAGATATATTTTGGTTGAGATATATTATTGTGGTGATTGAAGGTTTAAAGCTCTGAGCAACAAAATTTCTCTGCTGACACAATCCTGTGCAGTCATGAGGTGCCGTTTTTGTGCTGATCCGAAACAGCATGAGACAGTAATCAGTATAAATCCCATTTATCCCTCCAGAAGTGCCCCGACCCATTTCTCTTGAAGAATTAATGCAGATGGATATCCTTCTCTGTAACTAGAAGGGCTTCTGGGAGACCGCAGCACGTGGCCTTGTCAATGTGCAGCTTTAATGCACAGCGTTAGATACAATTCAGGTGTTCCACAAAGACCAGCAGGAGCCAGGTGACCTGGAAAAACAATACCTAGGTTTGCTGCCCACACACTTTTAATGCGTTCTCAAATCTTTATAAAAACCTCAGTCTCTGGCTGCACGATTCCTCTCTCATAAACTGTCCAGCTGTCCCTCTCCACCATGTGCTACGATCACAATAAACTCTTGTCTTTTCTTATTCTGATCTTGGCAAATTACTTCTATGGCCCCTGTCACCAACCTTCCATATACTGTCTTGTGTGGCAATTACCAGTGTGTACTCAAATCTCTCTAAGAATATGATAATTTTTATTTGGAAAGAGTTGAATTTCAAGAGTCTCTACCATTTTTTTTTTGTTTTATGTATTATCTAAGTTTTATGCAAACGAATCCAAAACCAGAAACATCAAATATTGGAATAAAGATGGATGAGATTTTGGGTAAAGTGTTTCAGAAGAAGGATTTATTTAAGTAATTTTTCACTTAAATTTTTAAAACGTGTTCTGAGATGACAAGTGTAAAAAAATCAAAAGGCAGAAGTATTTATCTACGTTGCCATTCCTTTGTGGTTAAGCTATCTCTCTTTCTCTTGCTTTGCCCAAAGCATTGATTATCTCGGCAAGCCACCTCTCCTGCGTTAATTTATAACCATTCTGGGGGCGTGGCTTTTGCCCTAGTGGCCTTTTGACACCGACAGCCTGTACCAGTGCCTTCGAATGAGAATTTTCACAGACACTTGTTAAAAATGACCTGTTTTGCAAAAATTTAATCCTGCCTTATTTTCTCCTACTTACCCCTTAAGCCTTACTTTTGATGTCTTGCTGCTTTGCCAGGTGCAGCATATGTGAGGTTCTCTCTGCACCCCACCCAGAAGGAACATCATGCCATCTTTCCAGTGTACCCCTCTACATTTAGTGTACACGGCATGGAGCATGGTGCAGAGCGTGTATGGAACCTAATGAATTACGCATATGATTAATATGCAGGAACTCTCACCCAGAGATTATATTTTTTTTCAATTTTTTTTTTTTTTTTTGTGGCACCAGGGATCGAACTCAGGCCCTTATGCTTGCAAGGCAAGCACTCTAATCACTGAGCTAAATCCTCAGCCCCAGAGGTTGTATTTTTAAAATTTGATAAGTATCAGCATAGTCCTCAGTGGTTCTATGCTCTGTGGTTAAATATTTGATTCTTAAGGTTTTCTAGGTGAGAGAATGTTCTCAAAATAATATCTTTTCACCTTGTTGAAGGAAGACTTGAACTTTAGGGAAGGAATCAACAAACCGAGTTGCTACCCTGTAGATACAGTGATCTAAGGAAATGTAAATACCAAAGAAGAGTGTGGGACTGTTCTCATGTGTAAGGTAACCAGTGTAACATGGGGAAATTAATCCTAAGAAAGTTAGTTACAAAATAATAACATGTAGAGTGCCATGATGGCAATAGGATGCCTGGACCCTCCTTTCCCAAGAAGACCCAGTCAACAATGACCACAGAGCAATTCCTTCTGTGAGGAAGCTAGAAATATCAAACAGCACCTGTGTGCCAAGTGAACATGAAACAGGCTGCAAGGACAATTCAAAGCCCTGCGGTTGCTTCCCCTAGCGCAGCCTGGTGCAATCAGGAGAAAATTCTCCACTTCCAGTTTCTCCCTGGGAGGGAAAGAGAAGCCTGGGATGTGCTGGCTTTTGCCTTGTCTGGATCTAAGCACTGACAGGACGGGGTGCCATGCTGAGTACTATGGGGAGCGAAGAAGACAGTTTGGGTGGCCACACATTCATGTGCCACCGTCCTGTGCCCTGGACTGGTCTGGAATGAGTAGGGGATACTTAACTCCCAACTTGTCCCTGGGGAAGGAAGGAATGGTATCCAGTGCTTTGGTTTTAGGGGAGCTGTCCACGGAAATGGTTTCTGTCTGAGAGCATTGAGGAGGAAACGTAGCATACGCTGGAAGCCCTGGGCTGCTGATAACAAGAGAGCTGGGGAGCTTGTCCTGTTTCTGAAGACCCAGGGTATGTCAAGACCCTAGCTTGGCAGCCCCTCTCTCAGGTTGAGTGGGGAGTCTGGATGCAATGCTCTGGCTTTGCGAGAGGACACTCGAGGGCCTGATTCCCATCATGTCCAACTTGGAGTCCTGGTGGAGCCGCGTATTCTAGAAACCCAGAGGAGGGCTGCAGAGGATAAAAGAGTTAGGCAGCTCGTGGCAGCTTCAGACAGCCTGCAGTAGCACAGACAGATGGCCATGGAGTGAGATGGTATGAGCTAAGGAAGAAAGAAACTGCAAGTTCCCTTGGTTATAGTCTTCATGCACAAGTCCCAAGAAACCAGATCCACAGGGAAGGTCGGAGAGGTCCTCAAACCCTCCATCCTTGCTGCCTACTAAGCCTTTCCTGGAATAAAGCCAGTCCAGAAAGACAAGATAAGTAGAAGGTTTTTTTTTCCCCAACTACATGAATTCCACTATAGTTAAAAAGCACAGAATAGACAGGAAAACATAACCTCACCAAAGGAATAAGATAAGTCTCCAAAAACCAGTCCTAAAGATATAAGAAAAACCTAGCAAGCCATTTATATTAATAATCTCGAAGATGCTCAATGAGGTCAGGAAAGCCATTATGAATTTTGGACCCGAAAAATATAATACTCGAATTGAAAAAGTTCACTGGAATTCAGCAGCAGATTTGGCAAAGCAGAAGAAAAAAAATCATTGATCTCAGAGGCAGATTATTTGAAATTACCCAGTTAGAGAGGTAGAAAGAAAATAAATTTAAAAAGAATAAAGACAACATAAATGACTTATGGGTCGCCATAAAGTGGATCGATCTGTGCACTATCAAGTCACAGAAGATGAAGAAAAAAGAGAATGGAGGCCACACAGAGACAGAGAAAAGTTTTATTTGATGAAGTAACAGCTGAAAACTTTGCAAATCTGGAAAGGACATGGGCACCAGAATCAGGATGCAACTAGAATAAAATTGAAGATGTCCATACGGAGCCACATGATAATCAAATCATTGAAAATCAAAGGCATGATGGGTGAGAAGAGTGATTTGTTACACAAATGGAAGCTCCTATGAGACTTTCTGCAGATTTTTTTCCACAAACCTTTGCAGCTTGGGAAGGAGTAGGATGATCCATTCGAAGGGCTGAAAAAACGGAAACCTTTCAACCAATAGCATTGTACTGGGCAAATCTGTCTTTCAAAATGGAAGACCATGTAAAGATTTCTCAGATAAACAAAAGCTGAGGGAGGTCATCACGGTACCTGCTTTTAGAAATGATAAAAGGAACTCTCAATGAAAGGGCTCTAGACAACAACAGAAAAGCATGTGAAAGTACCAGCTCCCTGGTAAAGGTAGGTGCCTGGACAGATGCAGAAGATCATCACGGGCCAGGTGTGGAGCTAGAACTTGCCCTTGACTGTTCGTGCTGCAGTCTATGAGTCTTACAATGAAATGGCTTCATCTTACCATATTCTTGTTCTACACCCATCTCTATCCCACAGAAGCAAAAGGTATTCGCACCTGGAAGGCACCTGTCTTTGCTCAGAGAAGAACCTTCCTGCCAAGACTTGGAGAGAAGGGGGCATGTGTTCCCAAAGTGGGCTTCAGCAGGCTATTATAGATGCTCATGGACCTAAAGTGGTTCTGGGCCAATAAATCCATCATGAGTTGGAAGTAGCATAAGTCAACATACACTTAATCCATCTACCAAACACAGGACGCTACAGAGTATCCATTGACCCCATGACTCCAAGTCTGATTGGGAAGTACAGACAAAAGTATGTCTTCTTTGGCATGTTTATGCTGATGCTTTTGCAGAGCGGCAAGCAGGAACTCTAAGTCACGGATGGCCTCTTTGTACCATGTGGCTGGGTCTGGGGCCTAGTCTGGGAGAAGCCGGTGGTGTGCAGACTCCGCAGGGCTGATGAAACTGACCTTTGGGCTAGTGCAGGAAGGCTGAGCTGTGAGAACGTGGGATGGCTCCCGGAAGGGCTTCAGACAGCCTCAGTGAATTCTACATCCACCACCCTAAAATTATCCAAATTGTTTTCAGTGTTAATCATAAATTCTACTCTTCTCTGTTGGTCTCTGTACATGCACGTGTGTACTGCTCGGGGCATTCTGATCAGTGCTTCATTCTGTCAGCCTAAAAGGCAAGGTGACTGATGTTAAAGAGACCATGAGTGATGTTTAGCTTTTCAACAGCAATAGTGTGTTTACTGAGCACTTGAATTCTATTTATTAGATACGTGATTTGTGAATGTCTAATGTGATAGCCTAATGGGTATTATTTATAACGAAATAGAGAGCGTTCAATATGAATGTTGACTGCTTTCTCATACGTTGGGTTTTTCACTATCATGAATATTTATGTATCTTCCACTACTCAAATAGTCTATATCTTGAGTGTAAGTATTTGGCCCTCTTTCAAGACTTTTTAAAATATGAGAACAATTTGGTTCCTACCCTAACAACCCACTGGAAGTCAGCTGCAGTAGCAAATGTAGATTGTATCATAAAGGAAGGAAAAGGTACTGGGAATCAGGGAACCTGGGGTCGAGATTCCTTCCTGTGAAACTTTTGACAAGTCTGATATTCAGTTATAGAAAAGGGATAGTTGATCTTATTTTGCAGGGTTCTTGTGAATATCAAATGAGATAAAGTATATGACCATAAAACATAATGTAATATGGTTATGCAAATGTTAGAAGTCTTTGTGTGCTTCTTTTGGGTGTCTACGTATCAAAAACTGTGCAACAGAAACTATACAAGAGAAATGGAAAGGAGATGAAATTTCCAATTTGTTAGGGCAGTGCATATTGCCAACTCTAATGTGTACCAAAATTAGCGCTTTGGAGTTCTAATTATACAGATTAACTCTCTGTGATGATCAAATGAACCAGTATTACAGTAAAGTCATCTTAAGGAGCGCATAACCAACCACATCGTTAAAATGAAAAGAATTCTGCAAACTGCTTGGTCTCTGGAGAGACAGACATTGTCTTTTCTTTCCACTTGGCTTTATTCCATGTTTGTAAGAAAAATGTCCTGGCCAATATAAATCTGGAAAACTGAGAGTGAATTTTTTAATGCTACACAGGTACTTGCCACATCCTATAAAAATGTAAGTTTTGCATCATAAATTTTGCAAGTTGTTGTATCTTGTTCATCTTTCCCACTCTTAAGCTATCTTTAAAAAAAAAACACTAATCACAATATATTAACTCCAAAGTAAATTTATTATTAAATTTAATAAAACTTTTCAGGGATAGGCAAAAATTAAATGTATTTAATTATGCCAGAAGCATGAGATAAATTTTCTGGTGCTTTGTTTTGAGTTTTTACAAGTAATCTGCTCCATTGTGAAATATAATTAATACTTAGGAACTTAAATAGCTATTTGAACTGTGGAGGGCACTGATAGTGCTTGGAAATAGATCTTTGCATACTGACCTGAGAGGTGTAGAATGTGTCTGTGTCTTTCTTCTGCATGGGAGGCTTTCTGTCTGCAGCCATTTCAAGCATGCAGGCAACCCCAGGACTGCGAAATAGCATTGTGTAGCTAGAAGTAAAACAGAAGAGGCCATTATTATATGTGTTATTGGCAAGAACGGAGGAACTTCACACATGAATGGCAAGTACTTCAACTAGAGAGCTACTTTATGGATCACAATAATCCTGAAATATGGCCTCACCCAAGTGTGAACATTTTCAGAGAGATAAAAGATATATTTCTTTTCTAATGCTGCATTTCATTTTCCTTCTCTCCTCCTGACTTTCAATCAGGACTTGAAATGCTTCCAGGCCCCCGTCCTTCCCCCAAACAAAAAGAGCTTTATATGTATAAGTAGGTATTGATAAATTTTATGTGCTGACTGTGGTTGACACACGGTCTTAACTCACAGAGGAAACTCCTGGACAAGTAACATCAATGTTAAATGATGCTAAACTCCCTAGGTAGAAATTTCCCCTCCCTGGCCTACAGGGGAAATAGAAATGGAATAAGAAATGAAAGGCTGCAGACCCCTGAGCAGTGAGATTACACTGTGATACAGTTATCAGGACTCAGAGAGCATCTTGCTAATGTACCAGCTGGTGCCATGTTTCAAAGATAAAGAAAAGTGTAATGTTAAGGGAATTTGTAGAATAAATAGCAGAAATGGTCAATGCACAATTGAAAATTTATCAGGAGTTTCTAGAATGGTGCAATAAGATGAATAGGCACACACACTAAGGAACTTGCTGTACTTTTTCGTCACTTCATTTAGGATTTTAAAAGACGATTGAAATAATATTACCTTGATACTTACCATACATAACGACAGCAATTTGCATTGCTATAAAATGCTTTGCATAGAGATATTAGAAGTATACTCACTGATATTAAAAGGAGCTGTTTTTGCATACAGAGCATGATTTTATTTTCATGCTAGCTTATTTGTATTTTCTAAATTTTGGACAATAAACAGAGGGTTTTTCTGTATGTGTGGAGTTAGGGATCCAACCCAAGAGAATTTTCTCCACTAAGCTACATCCCCAGCCCTTACATTAAAGTTTTATTTTTAATTTTCACTAGTGTTTTCTGAGTCTGGGAAATCTCCCAGGATGTGGGAGTTTCAGTGCAAAAATCAGGGAGGTTCCTAGCAAATCTGAGCTGTGGGTCATTCTACTTTTAAAACAAAAGTCAATTTTACTAAAATGTCATTGATTACATATTTTATTCATACTTTAAAAAAAAGTAATTATGTAGACTTAGTTGAATGGAATAAAATAAACCCAAGCTTTCCCTTTCTCTTCCCTCCTCCAAAAGCCAGGTCCTTCTCTCCTCTCACCTGGAAATACAAATCTGATATGTTCGTTTCAGTAAATCATTCCATTGCTTTTTTGCCTCCACTCTAGTTTACCAAGGTCATTTCTGATTCACATCAGATTACTACTGAACATTCTTGGATTCTGAGTTTCTCATTGGTATGAACTGTGTACCATCAGGATCTGTGAAGTCATTGCTGACACTGTTGATATGGCCAGGTTGCTATGTACAGCTGCGTTACACTGGAGCAGGAAGGAGCAGCTTTTGGGCAATACACGTGTTCCCGTTAACAAGTAAGATCATTCCCTCTTTCACTGAGAACTTGCTAAATCTAACTGTGAGCTGCAGTTGTAAGAATGGAGGCCTTTCTGTTTGCTTTGTTATTCTTTCCATTTTGCCCTGACTTTTCAACAAATAGTCGATTCTGTTGTCTGCTCAGTTTATATACTATTTTGGAAATTCATACTCTAAATCTACCAGAGTTTTTCTTGTAAGGATAGTCTTATTCATTTTTATAATGTCTCATATTTGCTTATGAACCAATTTGTTTTGTAAGAAATGATAATTCTCTATAAACAAATTAGACATTCTACTATATAAATCACTCGAGGAAAAAATCCAAGTGTGTATCCTTTATGGCTTTCAAGTATTGCTGAGGTCGGCTGAGTCTAATGATTTAAAGACTCAAGGATCATATTTTGAGATAATCCATTGACTGGCTGAGTGACCCTAGGCAAACCACTTAACCTTTCTCCCCTGAAGTGTGATTATCCACAGAAGGGAGATAATCATTCTTAGCTCACAAATGGTCAGTGAGAATCGTGTTATCTAATGTACATAAATCATTCAGTGCTAATATTAAAATCCAAGTTAAAGCAATTATTTGCTGACTAGACGGGGATCTCTTAAGAGATTTTTGTGAAAATAAATTACACAGTCAAGTTGAAGTGTTCATCTACTTCAGCTAATATTGTGCATAATGGCATTGAAAATCAAATACTCAAGTTGTATTTTTTTCAAGTTGTATTATTTTAAAAGCCAAAATTTGATGAGAATTTTTTTTTTCAGTGTTCTTAAAATTTTGGTGCTTTAGAACTATGATATTTGGGTATGTTAAACAATACAATCTGAAACATTCTGACCGGAAAAGGAAAATTTATTTGTAAATTTTTTTTTTTTTTTTTTTTTTTTTTTTTTTTTTTTTTTTTTTTTTGTTGCTGGGGACCAAACTCAGGGCCTTGTGCTTACAAGGCGAGCACTCTAACCACTGAGCTAAATCTCCGGCCCCTATTTGTAAATTTTTGAAAGACTCTGTTTAAACTGTGAGCTCAGGGTCTGAAACCCAGGAAAGGGTTGTAAAAATGTTAGAAATGAAGAATGGCTTGTTAATGAATTGAATCAAACACCCTATATAATTTAATGCTCTCCAACTCTCAAATAAGAGTTATAGAATAATAATTTATAAGATAGAACTATATTTGAGTGAAATAGAAAAATGATAACTTGGATCATATGGCATCATTTTAAAAACAATTCAAAGAGATAAAACCGGAAGTATTTTCACTAATATTATTAGTGGCCACCTCTGTCTTCAGGTAGTAAGGTTACTTTTTAATTTGCATCTTCTGCTTATTTGTATTTTCTAAATTTTAGATAGTGAACATATAATATTTTTCAGTTTAACCTGTTAAGAGAAATTCAGTTTTTAAGAAAGAAAAAAATCAGGGATAAATAATTTGCTGACACATTTTGGTTGTTTCTTAGTTTCCATCTCTTCCAGGCACACCTGTCAATCATCTTGCTGGGCATGTCTTTGTGATCTTCTACCTGGAGTAAATCCATAGTCATATTACACTTCAGTTCACCCTTGGATAATTTTGTAACTATGCCTAGAATTTTAGAGTAGGTTGATTTTTTTTCTTTAGAAATTTAACTATAGTATCTGATTACTTCCTCCCATCCATTGCAAATGCGAAGTCACCCTCAGGTCAATGTGAAGACTGTTCTTATGTTACTTTGCCTTTTCTCTCTGGCAGCTTTAAGATCCTGTATTCATCGGCAACAATGAGTGTCGGTGTGGACTGATCACTGTGTGCTCTTGTCAGGACTACAGGTGAACTTTTCAACTCAAAAATTATATATGCCTTCAATTTGAGAAAATTCTCATGTGAATCACATCAAATGTTTCTTCTTTGTAATCCATGAAATTTATTTCTAGAACTTGTATTAGACATTTTTAAGAAGCCTATAATGTGCCCTCTAAATTTCTTAATTTTGTTTTCATTGTTTACGAATAATTGTCTTAGTTTCTACATCCTATATTCTTGTGAAGCGTCCCTTGTTTCTTCAGCTGCCTCCAGATTAGGTTATACCATTAAGCCAAATCTTAAATTTCTTTTCTTCTTTTCCTCTTTCTTTCTTTTGTTTTCTTTCTTTCTTTCTTTCTTTCTTTCTTTCTTTCTTTCTTTCTTTCTTTCTTTCTTTCTTTCTTTCTTTCTTTCTTTCTTTCTTGTTAGTACTGAGATTTGAACCAAGACCTTCACACTGAACTCTACTCCCATTGCCTTTTAAAATTTTTTGACAGGATCTTGCTAAGTTGCTAAACTGCCTAGGCTGGGTTCAAACTTGAAATTCTCCTGCCTCAGCCATTCACAGTGCTGGGCTTATTAATACAAGTTTATGCTGCCATGCTCAGTTTAAGCCTAAAAAGGTCTATGAATTTTTTTTTTTATTTCCAAGATTTTGAATATTTTCTAAAATTTTCGTTTTGAATTTCTGCATGTTTTGCCTTCATAATCTCTCTTTTTAACTGAAAAATATTAATTTATGCTTTTCAATATCCTACAAATACCTGGACTTTTTATTAGACTCATAAACTTGATCTATGTAGAATAATTTGTTTGGTTTCTTTCTCGGTATTATCGTGTGTTCTGGTATTGTGTTGGTTGGGCTTGTTTTGAACAGGAAAGATTTTGTATTCTTTCTCTTTTCCCCACTTCTTGCTGTTCCTGTCTTCTGCCTGCATAATAAGAACACTGCTTGACCCTGATACCTAAATTGAAATCTTGGGTCAATGGCTATTGCTAGTTCTGTCCTACGTGATGGTGACAGCATCCCCAAGTCTACTCACGATGCTGACGGAGGATTCTTGGTGCAGTTCAGGTCCTGATATTTTGGTTTTCTGTCATCTTCCTGGGCTGTCAACCATGTCAGAGTCTCAGATGGCAGTCCTATTCATTGTGTATATATTTCTCCCATGCATATTTTATCTGTCTGTCCATCCATCCACGTATCTATCTTCCATCAGTTATCTATCTATAGCTACATGTATATAAAATCTTTCACAGTTGCTCTTCAGCAAGTTGTTTCTGTTTCTTTTATCCTGTAGACATGGAGCTTCTCTGTTTGAGACTTACATCTTACAGTTCTAGCTGATTTGCTGCTTTGAATTTTTCTGTTTCTTGTCTAGGAAGATGTTTATTCTGTTTTGAACTTGCTTCTATGTTCTTGTCTATTTTTTATTTTCTCTGTTGTAACTCTGTGTTTCACACTGTGGAGGAGTGACTCAGTGTGAAGTTACAGAGTCATCCTGACCAGACAGCCTACATTTTTTTTAATAATAAGAAAATACAATAATGAAAGATCAGACAAAGTCTTTGCCTTTGAAAGGCTGTGTAAACAGAAAGTTACCTATAATCTGCCTGTGAGATGAAGAGTGAAGCAAAATTAAACAAGTTATTTAGAGGTGCCTTTATGATTTTGCACAAATAAGTTTGGAAGGACAAATTTCTTCGGCTTTTCCTATCCAAGGTTTGTTGTGTTGGCATTTGGGAACATCTGTCTCCTATTTTTCCACTGATATATTTCAAAAGCCTGTAAGTAAAGTGTTTTGTTTTGTTTTCCAGAGAAAAATAGAAAGCATGGATTTTTTTTTCTTTGTAAGGTACTATGATTTGTCAAATTTGGGAGATGCAAATCACTGGCATTAAACCATAACAAATTAACCATTTGAAAGGATTATTACAGTGCTGTGCTGAAAGCACAATGTTATGGCTGTGTCTAGATGTCCCCCCAAAGCCTCTTGTGGTCATAAGTCAGGCCTTTCAGAGGTGGCTGGATCTAGGATGATGCTGGGATTAAGGGTGTTTGATTACTAAATTAGTCCACTGATTGGTTTGGCACAGTTCTGGGAGTGGACAGTGAAAAGGCCCACTCTGAGTGTGGGTGGCACCACCCAGAGGGCAAGTAGCCTAGAAAGGATAAAAGGGAGAGGCAGGATGCTGCTTCTGCTTTGCCACTTTGTTGCTTTGCTGCCTTCTGCCCACCATGAACTGTTTCTCCTCTGCAATACTCTGCTGCCATGCCACCTGCCTTGGAGCCAGCCAGTTATGAACTGAAACTGTGAGCCAAATAAACTTTTCCTCTTTTAACTTTGGGTGTTGGATATTTTGTGTCTGCAACAAGAAAAATAACTAAGACACACAGGAAACAGAGTTCATGTGGAAATGTAGCCTGAAGCTGAGATGTAATAGTTAGGCAACTGAAGAGCATAGCGACTTACAGGGAATGTTGGAATGTCACAGAACTGATGAGAACATGGGATGCTTGCACAGGCACACACCATAGATGTTCTTTTCTCTTGCCACTTGGCTTGGTTGTTACCCAGCCAGGAGGCTAGACTCTCTATTTTAGATTTTGCCTGTATTTTGAGTCTGTTTGCTACTAAGTTCTTTCTCTCTTCCCTTCCCAGCCTCCCCCTTTCTTCCTGTCAAACTTTAAAAATAAGTATAAACATCAGTTCTCTGTAGGACTAACTTGAAATATATGTAGCAGCTAAGTGAATTTGCAGACTAATAACTATTGAATTTCTAACTTGCCTTAATGTTCACCTAATTTGAATTTTTCTGTTTCTTATCTAGAGAGATGTTTATCCCGTTTTAAACTTGCCTTTATGTTTTTGTCTATTTTTTCTCTATTTATTTTGTCCATTTTTAAAATTTTCTTCAACCTCTCTGAAGAAATAGCCTACTCATTAAAGTGCCATCTCTGAACTGCTACTTAAAAGACTCTTCTCAGGGTTGACACAGTTAGGACTATGAGAGGGTAAGTTCCGTGCTGGCAGCTCCGTCTCCACCTTCATCATAGAGATTTAGCCCATAGTGACAGGTCTGCATTCAAATATAGTAGCTGGGATGGAGACCCAGTCTGAGACTGCATATCAGTAGATGGCAGTAGAAGTCCACTGCAGAGACAGAGGCACGGAACAGCACCTGGTCCCCACAAAGATTAACTTAGGATCTAATTGATAGTGTGATTGTTTTAGCTCCCTGTTTGTAACAAGAAAACATGGGAAAATATATTCCAAAGATTATGCGTCAGGCAATATGGATAAAACTGTCCAGAGACATACAGCTGCCCTTATCAGTTCACATATGTAAAGCAAGTGGCACGGCCTTGTAAGCAAATTTATGAAACTGTTTAAGAATAGGATGATTTTCATACATTTCCTTACCAACACAGCTGTATTTCTTCAGGTTGTCAGTGCGCCTCAGCACAGCCCAACTGTTAGCACAGTGTAAAATCTTAACCAGGCACAAAAGCCACAGGGCCAGACTCTTTGTTAGACAAAAGCAAAATAAACATACTCAAAGCACCCTGAAACATCTCCTTTTGTTTAGAGCATCAAGGAATTGAGCAGTCTGGCCTCACAAATCGTGTGTACTCAGACCAGCCCTTGACCTTTCCCAAGTGACCGTCCTGAGGACTTCCTGTTTCTGGATGACCGGCTGCAAATGGTTGTTGGTATTAGGTATTTTAACAGTCATGAGATGGTCATTTGTACCAGCTATGGGAATTTTAGCTAGTTTTCCTTGTTACTGAAAAAAAACCCAAATATGCTTAAGGATAAGTGACAGAGAAAGTCAAACAATTTTTCTGAGAAGCACAAAGGCCCTGTGATGGTTGCTGAGGACCACTGAAGAGGGAGCTGTACTTATACCTTGATTAACCAAAGAAGTTGTCAAGGAAACACACAATCAGCCATCATGAACGATCCCATTCATATGTGAGAGGACCCGCAGCCTACTCCATGTACTTCATGGTCTCCTGAGGGTGCCTTTGAAACATGTAAACAGCCACAGTTCCTTGTTTTCTTACCTAGTAAACACCTTCATGCATTGACCAGTGCAACCACAAAATTTAAATTCACATCTACAAAAGTCTCTTTCTTATATTTTTTTTTTTTACTTTTTTTTTTTTTTTTAACCACATAGCCTGCTTTCACCTACCCAGATGTGATGAAGAGGGGTGTCAGTGGCTGGCTACAGCAAGCTAGCCCTGGCTCAGGAGAGCTGCCTGTGCGCATCTCTTCCAGCCGCACATGGAGGGAATCCATTTTGGAAGATTGAAATTGACCCCAGTTGAGAGCATCCATACCAGGGAAATTGGGTAATGGTGCAAATCAGCAGCCCCCACCACCATTTTTCCTGAGATCTGATTCTTAACAGGTAAGTGAGTTTTTGATGGTTTCCTGATTTCTGAACCTTTGCTTGGTGGTATTTAAGCACTCACTTAGGACAAAGGCATTATGCAAGTTGCTAAGCTCAACTTTACGGTTGTCATTTCCTGTGAGATTTCAACAGAAAATCTCATTTCTTTATTATCTACCAATGCAAAACTCCATGTAGACCCAACCCACTTTCATGGTGAATGTGAGTTCCAAGAACTGTACTTCTAAAACCTACACGTGTTCAGTTTGAAAATATCAGAAGATATTGAATTTTACCCTTCACGTTCAACATGTATTTGCTCTGTTTGTTGCTTCACAGGTATATTTATTTGGAGGTATATTTATATCCAGTCCCACTGAGTCACCAGTCAAAGCTCAGTAGTTAAAAGTATTGATTACTGATCCTTTCTTCACCAGTATCTAAACTCGGACAGGTAGATATTTAAGAGGAGTAAAATTCTTCAAGCCAAAAAACCATATGGAAAAACTCAATTAGATAATAAACAAATCACTTTATCAAATTTGAACATAAAACAGTTTCTCGTGGTGCTGGTGTGTGAAAATTCACTTCGCTTAGGTTCTAAGTGAAGCTGTAGACACGTTTTGTTCAGGAAAGGCGATGTGTTCCTATCATGTTTTAAAAGATATGTTACATTGAGGGATTCTTTTCATAAAATTGCCTAATGTCAATGGTAAATGTATAGTTTCCTTGTTTTCTAAATACTACAGTTTCTACATGATTCATTATTTGTAACATGTAATTTTCCTGGCCATGCATTTTAAATGAGACATTTAAAAGGCAGGAAATATTTCAATGTTAAAATATTTCTATTATTTTATGTTTAACCCAGTGAAATCTGTAACAATTCTAGATTTTCCTTAAACTATGGAGAAAGAGTAGATTAACAGAAATGCCAAAGATTTAAATTTCGAAGGCACTTTCTGAGCTAAAGATATAAATATTCTCATCACTTTTAGTATAAAAAGGCTGAATGTGATTCTTTCAGCCATACGTCAGATCGCCACCTCTTTGGTTTCATATTTCTTTGCCAACTAGCAGCACACCATCCACGTGTCCCTTCCCTCAGTTTATTTCGTTTTCTTTGATCAAGAACATCAGTTTCTCATTCTGATATGTAGATTTTTCTTTATGGTTTTTGCGATTTTATACATACCTCTTTCCTCTCTAACTATCCTTCCTATATTCCTTTGCCAAATATGGCAGTCTCTCCTTTAAAATTTCCTATAGAAAAAGAAAAAAAAGTCAAGTCATATTCTTAGCTCAAGAAAATTTTCAGTTTCTCAGACAGGAAAATTTCAATAACTCAGACAGGAAAAATTTTAGGAATTCAACCGACATAAAAATGGAATTGGGGGATATCTTCATTCTAGAACGACGAACCCTTCTTTAATTCTGAGTCCATTTCTTACTACTGTTTCATGGAGAGCATTTCCAATTTAGAGATTGGAGGGAATTTAACTGGATCAGTGATCATGATGATGACAAAAATGCTTTGGTTTGCATCTTACAATTGAGAAAATACATTGCTGGAGTTGTTTCTAGGAAGAAAAACAATTACACTAAACATTTTGGAATTTTTCCAGACGATGATACACAAAATACTCCGAGTGGAACCAAAAGCCACAGCATTTGATGTGGAGAGAAAAATCACTGACAGTCAGAAGAGCTTTAAATGTCTTGAACTACTAGATGCAAATAGAAAACTAAATTATTGTAAAGCTCAACAACCAGAATAAAATTTAATAAGCTCTAAGATCTATAATCTGTGTTAATTTATCTACATCATCTCTATCCAAAAATAATTTAAAGTAGTATTTAATATGAGGTAAAATTGGAACAAAGGTAAAATATGAGGAACAGAAGAAAAATGAATTTTTTAAAGCAAAATAAAGCATAAAAGAAATTAGTTTACAGGCCAATAATCTTAAATATGAACGATAATGGACCTTTGAATTCAAAGGACAAATGACCAAACTCTTCCTAAACAATGAACTGTGCTGGGAGATGGGGATATGGAGCAGAGGAAGCCCTGGTCCTGGCGGGTCCTCACACGGGGCAAGGAGGACAGCTCCAGCCATAACCCAGTGGCCACTTCGCGGGAGTCGGAGGACATGTGACCAGCCGCTGGCACTCGTGCCACAGGTTCAAGGCTGCACCCAGACAGACAGTAGCGTGACAGAGCGGTCTTGCTCACACGGCACAGCCAGCCTTCTTGCACAATCCGGGCTCCTGATGCAAAATGACAGCTGGAAATTCTGAGTGCCTGCCTTTGTTGCTTCTAGGAAATAAAGAGAAATATCTTTTCTCCATTCTTTAACTGGCTCACCCACCACCTCCTTTTCTCTCCTTCCCTGAAACCCAGTTTCTCCACCTGGTCACTGGGTTTCTGCTACTCTGTCCCACCTCCTACTATAAGTGACATTAAAGCCATTAGCAAAGGCTTCATGTAGTGGAAGAGAATAAAATTTTTACTTTATTCAGTAAACATTTATGTTACATTTATTATGGACCAGTTTTTACCCTGAATACTTTACAATATTAAGTAGCATCCGTCATAACTGGTAAATAGGAATATTTTTCACATTTAAAGGTGAGAAAATTGAGGCACACAAGAGACAGGTAAATAAGCTGAAAGTCATGCCCTACATGAGTGACAGGGCCAGGTTTTGAACCTAAATTATAGCTCAAGAGTGTAGGTTCTTTGTGAGTCCTAATGAATGTGTTATAAATTCCCCTCCCGTCACTTCCATCTACCTTTTGTTAGCAGCAAATAGCAACCTTTGGCTTAGCTGAGACAGGGACGCTTTTCATTTTCCCTTACTTCAGTAGACATCTTTGTCTCTACCTCTCCCCTGTTCTTTTAGAGGAGTACTTCCTCCATCCTATCTTCCTTGGTTATAATCTTTCCATTTATGGCCCTCTTTAGATCATCAGTCCCTTCTCCCCTAACTCCTGCCTTCTACTTGAGCCTTCTGGCTTAGTTATTTTTCTCTTTGCTGAGTGTCTTAGTTAGCTTTTCTAGAATCAATGGCTTGTAAGAGAGCAGATTTAATACAGGACATTTATAATTTACCATATTCACCCACAAGCCAAATGCAGGAAGTGCTGAATGTCTATCTAGGCACTAGAGACCCGAAAGATCCAGTCAAGGGCTGGGAGCCCACAGCACTGTCCCGTGTACATCAGTGTCTGCAGATGATGGCTGAAGAAATCTTTAGTGGACCAAGGATATGACGCTCACAGCAGAGATGACAACCAGAGCTCCTCCAAAGCAACAGCAGCCATCCTTGATGACAGCAAGGCCTCGAGCTCCTTCCTCGAGGAGAACAGCCGAGTTCCTTTCAGGAGAACCAGCCGCAGCAGAGCTTCTCCTGGGAGACAGCCCGCCAACTAGCTTCTTCTCCCACTGTACTTTATGTTGTGTCAGCAACAACCCTCAGGTGGATCCTCCACACCCAGCATCACACCAACTCAGTCCAGCTGGGTGTTCTGGATCAAGTTCACCACATTAAATCCACCACACTGAGACAAAATCCCCAATGCGTATAAGTTAAGGGGGGAAAGATTTATTTAGCTTACAGTTTGTAGAGGTTTCAGCTGGCTCCAAGGCAGGGCGGCATGGCAGACAGGCAGAAGGTGGCAAGGAAGGAAAGGGGTAGATAAACCTCTTTCTGCTCCTTATATCTTATCCAGGTTGCCAAGATTAGGGCAGTGCTAAACCCATGGGTTGATTTAGTGATCACATACCCTTCATCCCAGCATCACACATTCTAGATCCAGCCACCTCTGAAAAAGCCCCTCTGTGATTGTGTGAGGGTCTGGGTGGACATCTGAACACAAGCCATAACACCTTCAGAGGCTGAAGGACCTTCATCTCTAAGACTAGACTCTTGGATGAGTGGTAAAGAGAGGGAAGGAACTGAAAGCAAAATCTACCAGGACCTCACAAATTCCTATTTATGAATTTGCTAACAGCGAGAGACAGGGCAAAGAGAGGTGCCCCTGTAGACTTTGTAGAGTGGGTGCTGCATCGGTGGCAAGCTTCTAGGAAAGAGCCTGGAAGGGAATCATGGCACCTAGCAGAGTTGTGGGAGTGAATTTACTTGGGAACATCTGTTATCTATCACTGTGGGACTGTGTCTTGGTGGTGGGGGATTTGAAGGAGCTGTGGGTGTTCAGAAAAGTGTATTATTATCAAATGAGATCTCATTTGATGCCATAATCTGGTAAGGTTTGGTAAAAATCAGGTCGTGTTATGGTGTTCCATAGTTGCAAGGTTTTTTTAATTTTATTTTTATTAGTATAGAACATGTCTGCAGCACATAATGATTACATTCATCACTGGGAGTTGGGACATGTACACAACACAGCTTAATTCCTTTTGTGTCCCCCCTCCCCCATGCTCCTCACCTCTTAAAATTCTTTTGCTTTCTGGTCTTCTGTTCCTCTGAGGCTGTATCTGATCATTCCTGGCGACCCCAGTTGTGAGCAGGGGTCGGATGCATAAGTGCATATGAAACGCACTTTGGTTGAAATCAGTTATCTGCCCCAAACAGAGCCCGGAACTGGTTTCTTTTTTTATCTTTTTTTTTTTTTTTTTTTTCGGAACTTGTTTCTTAAAGGAATCATTTTCTTCACTGCTGCCTGCCCTATTCCCAGCAGCCAGGAGGTTCTTCTGTTCTCCCAGTGCTAACCCCTTCAGCAAGCCAACTCATCAACAAGGTGGAGAGAGCCGGCAATGTGCTCCAATCATAAACCCAACTGTGACCTACCTAATTGTGTGTGTAACTTTGGACAAGTTACTTAAATATCTGTATGCTTCTTGATACACAC